>PUFA01000636.1:0-141726 GCA_003508835.1 Eonycteris spelaea | reverse complement strand
ACTAAGGAAAAAGCTTCATGCCCCAGAAGCCCACCCTTTTCTCTTACCTATAAAAACTTGCATTTAGGGTGAGGTTGGTCAGGACTCTCAGGCAACCCTGAAATTTTCAGTCTGAGCCTGTAAGAGTAACCCACTGTAGCTATGACCATGTAACTGATTAGAAAAGAACACCAAGGTATCCCTGTCAGGTATTTGGCCAGCAGAGAAACAGCTTCCCCATAGTATTTGGATCTATCTGTACAGGCACTATCGGTGAGGTACTCAACTGTGTGGCAGACCCAGCATGCTCCAGGGTGGCTGGAATGTTCTGAGAGGTCATTGTGACATCGTGACTCTCAAGGATCCAACAACCTGGGCCTGACCAACACAATACTCAGGACCTATGGCCCTTAGTGTTGCAGAATGGACCTCAGCTTGAGAAATGCCTTGGGACGAAGTCTGGTTGCCTTGTGGTCTTGCATAGACCCTTCCTAAACCTAAGTTTGCCTGGAGTTTTAAGTCAGGGAATACTTTGCTCTCTCCTGCTTTGTCTTTCTAGTTATCTTTCCTTATGAACACATTTTATCTTTCTACCTAGATTTTAAGTGTGTGGAGGGCTAGTAGAAATGTAATCTTATTCAACTTTCCTTCCCCAATAGTGTGTGAGCACTTTAAAGGTTCTCACAAGATTATGTGCTGCCTGATTTGGTTCCCTTGAAAAGAAGAGAATATCAGCATTTAGCCTGGGCTTTATTGCTGGGAGCCATCAGCCTGCTAGGCATGGGCAAGGAGACAATGGGTAAGGGATGAGGAGCAATAAGGGTAGAAGATAGCTAAGAGGCGGGGTAATAAGGTGGGCAGAGAGCAGATGAGAAAAACTGAGATGTATGACACAGATGTATATTAGGAAGGATTATGCCCTCTTGAAATCTAGAAGGAACTTAAAATCTGTATACTGATCAGCTAAGTTGGTCTCCCTTGATAATGGCAACATGTACAACAAAGGTTAGACATTTAAATTGTAGTGATTGTAATAAGGGAACAGAAAATATCCCCATGGAAGATCTAGCCCAGTTGGGCAGCTGTAGGTATTCATTATCGGATGACTAGAATTTGACAGTACACATTCTTTCAGGGCTAAAATTTGTCATTCATATCTTCAACTCTTCAATTTTATTAAATTGAATTTAAAAGCATGCAGCTGTGAGCTGTCATAAAATGTCCCGTCTTCCTAACCCCACCTCCCCCCATTCTGTAGTGTATGTAAAGCCCTGATATTAATTTCTGCAAAGCCAATAATCCAAACTTATTCAAGGCTTTTCTTCAGAGCTCATCCTGATACAAATTTTAATTTCAATCACAGAATAAGACTTATATAATTGGTTAAAAGAGAGAAAAATAACATACATAAATTATTTACAATGACATACTTGATTGCCTGAGTTTAGTGTGAGGGATGAGAAGGCAATACATACTCATATCTGGATGGATTTTTATGAGGTAAAACATTTTTGAAATATCTTGTTTAAAAAACAGAAGCAAACACACACGAATCTAAAGAAATTTAAATGAAGTGTTACTTTTGTTTATAACCAGGATTTCTGAAATATTTAATTTTGTATTAAATATTAAAGTTTGAAACATATCTTTTTCCTTCATATCACTTCCAGTATCATAAAAGAAGTAAATATGTTATTTTGTATGTTTATGTCTATGATTATACATATTTGCATATGCAGTGGTGCATATGCATTTAGAGATGTCATTTTCAAACAATTCATTTTTACATTTTCCAAAAATTTTTGTTACTCCTAAAATTGGCACATGACAACCCCTCAGTGTTCCTGTTACAGATACCCCGCTTTAAATACTGATACTAATAATCACATTAACAGTATTGGCTATGTGCTTGTGTTGGGGAGCCTGTAGCTGTTGTATTAAATTAAGAATATGCAGATTAATGACCTGGTGAATGAGAAGGCTCAGGCTACCTACCCAGGGTAAGCAGGAAACTCCCACTTGGGTGAAGTGAAACCTCCAGGGAATTATTTCAATAAAGGCACAGTTTCAATATACTCACACAAAGAAAGTAGTCACAAGATTTCTTACTTTGGGATTGCTGAGACCTCTGTCCCAGGGCACAAGACCAGGAGATAAAGAGCAGCAAATACCTTTTACTTGTAAGGTGGTTAGCCCAAGGCCACTCATTTTTTCTCAGGTTCAACTCTAAGTGGTTATTTTTAAAGGTTCCCTGGAAAAAGCAAGGTGGAACTTGTGGTGGGAATCCTAACTCAGGTTCTTATTTAAAGAACAAAACTCTGGGTGTGAGCAGGGTTGTCATATTGTTAAATGTCTAGGCAGCAACTTCAAATAGCTGTTTTCTCCTCACAGCTCTGAGCCCTGCTCTGTACCTCTAGGCCCTGTGTTAGACACTACCAACCTTGCCTCTTTTACTCCTCACAGCAACTGTATGAGATAGATATTATTCCTAACTTTATCTTTCTACCTTTTCCAACAATGAAGCACCATACATCTCAGCTAGATTAAAGAGTTTAAAATCAGGGGAAATCGAATCAAAGTATGAAATAAACAAATCTTTACAACACAATTATTGATAAAGTATAATGCCAACTATGAGAGAGGGAAACTTTTAAGTTATGAAGCAATAACAAAATCAGAAAGCAAAACATGGACCACAAAATTAAGAAAAAGAAGAAAACAACAGACTAGGAGAAGTATTTGAAGTGAATGATAGCTATGCATTAGTTATTTTAAAAATATTTCAGAAGTTATTAAACTCTGGAAGAATACCACCAAAAAGTCTGAACATTCAAAGGGGAAGAAGAACAGATATCATAGAGCAAAGAACACACAGAAGACACTTGAAAAAGGTATAACAAGGAAGTACAAATACAACAAACACCACTTTATACCTATTTAATAAACAAAAACATTTAAAATGAAAAAAAACCATAGTGTCTGTGAGGCTGTGGGAAGTTTGCATATTGCAAGTAGCCACAAAATAATAACAACAGACAACATTGATTGTGCCCATGTTCCTCATAACATTTCTGTGCAGAACTATTGTTTCCTCCATTTCATAGATCAAATAACTGTGACTCAGGAAAAGTAAGTAGTCCACCATCACACAGCTAATGTGTGCAGAGACTGCTGAATAAAGCTCTAAAACCCTATGTCTCTAACAAAAACTGGGTGCTGCCTCCCCTAGCATATATGCAACAAGAACAATATATTTCAGGCCTGAAATGTTATCCTAAGAAAAATAATTTAAGAAAAAAGCCATTGTGTACAAAGATATTCATTCATTCAAATGATATCTGTTTATCACTCATTTTAGCAGGAAGCAACCTTAATTAAATTATAAGATATGAATGCAGATGTTAAAATGAAAAATATGGAAAATGTTCAAAAGCATTTCTGAGATGTTAAATGGAAAAACTGGACAGTTCTATTGGATATGTAAAGCAGTTGTTTACTGAGCAAGGTCTAACAGCTGAATTGAGTCAGAAAACTTATGTGATTGGGGAAATTTTCTAATAAGAAAATTTCCAATGGAAAACCTACTGCCTGAATTTTATGGGACCAGGCTGTACACTTTGGCATCAATTATTTATGAAAACAAACTTTGCAACCATGGCTCATCTGCCAACCTCCTTGTTGGCTGGGCATGTGCTTTAGCTTCTGAGGGAACAACCCTACCCCTCCCACCCCCATCCTCCTCCACAGCCACCGGGTCTGGTGCTATTTTTGCTAAGTTGCCCAGGAGCAGCCTATGTTTCTTGAATGGGAAGTGAGGAGAGTGCAGAGCACACCATCAGGTTTAGGCAGTCAGTGGAGTCCCAGCTGCTCCTGTGGAACTCCAGTCAAGCCCAGACCAGACGTAGTCATTTTCACTTACACAGAGGCTATACTGATCCCTTCTTTGCAGGAATTAAATTGTTTGTGCATTAAGAGCTTTGGGGGACATTTGGCTTCCATTTACCACTCCTCTTCATAATCTGTGACCCTGCAGCAGTGGGTGCATGGCTACCATTCAGGCACCAAAGCAGGGCTCTAGTTGGGGATAAGTAAGGAGAAGGGAGTGCAGAGGAATGTATTATAGTCTGTGTCCATTTGAATTTGTAGCCCTTTTCCAATTATATCCATAATTGTTTAAGAGATAGCAAGACTGAAAAAAATGCTTTTATTCACTGATCTGTTTTTGAAAGGACTGCCTGAACTATGTGCTGTAAAAATTAAATTCAAATTCAAATTAATTAAAATTATCCTGAATACTTCTTAGTCAGTACAGGCTTGTGAGTCCTGACACTCTACTAGGGTATTGGCTTTGTTGGTCCCTCTAATACTTGGCTTGACAGGTTTTATTCCCGATGAAAAGTTGCTCTTGCTTTTAAAGGAAAGAGTTTAAAATGGGGCCACTATATGTATGGAAAATTTCCCGGGCTTCTGGGTTAGCCAATTGAAATTTCACATTGGAAAAATCCTCCCATAAAGTAGATGATTGTTTCTTGTTTTACCTCACTATGAGCAGCTCCACAGCTGTGTCTGCCAACAGGAAGAAATGTGTCCAGAGCTTGTGGTATTCTGATAACCAAAAGATGCTCCAGATGAAATGGACTGATGTGACCATTCCAGGATATTTTCTAGCTACAGATTGTGTGTGTGGGGGGGGGGAGAGGAAGGCAATAATGCAGAGTCTAGCTCATGATCTGGATGGAGAACTGGAGTGTTCTGCTGCCACCAGGCCTCTAGAATGTTGGCTGACTATGCTGGAGACTATGGCTGAGTGCGATGACACTCATTCTCAGAATGTGAGAAGGGCTGTGAAGGAAGAAGCTCCAAAATTTGGCCAACAATTCAGATCCCAAAGCACAGCCAATAGCTCCTGGTGTCACAGATTCCAAATAAAATTGAACAACTATTAATTCACATTGATGTGTGAAAGGGGAGAAAAGGGAAAAAAAACAGTTGATACAGAGCTAAATAAGATACAGTCCTCTGCCTTTGCATTGGTTAACTCCAACTTACTGACTTTCTTTACTTGCAGCATTTAGGGTACAATTGATATTTAAAGATAAATGTGTTACTCATTTTCTATTTCTTTAAGGATAAATAGACATTACATATAGAACTCTGGCAGTTGATGCACTCAGGCTCTTCTTTTGTTTTTAATTTTGCTTTAAATGTGAAATAACTGGACTTCCTCTGAGGCAGGTCTGTGAAGCACAAAACACTCCATAAACTATATTCATATAAAATATGTGTAACATATATAGCCAAATAAACCATACCAAATACAATGGAAAAACAAAAGTTGGACATTTAAAAAACTTTAGATTCAAACACGCAGAAATTCTTACCATTATTTATGCTGTGCTCCTGTCTTGCTTTTTAAAGTGAAAGACTTCCAGATTCTGATAATATTGTATTTTTAGACTGCTTACCATTCATCTGGAAAAAAAAAAGATATCACTTTCTCTTTTAAAAAGAATGGCTTGAGAGTGACATGAGAACATGGCAGAGTGATATACGTCCCCAGATCTCTCCCTTTGTAACAACAATAACTGAAACATTCTAAAACTAAACACAACAACACACATACACAAACTGCACACCAGCATGTCTGAGCATGGATCTGCCCATAAGAGCTATCACAGGTCAGAACCCCAGGTGTCAGGTGGTGGACTGGGAGAAACAAAAGAAGCTGCCTCTTGCAGCTGGAGCTCCATGCAGGAGGTGGGGGAGTGGAGAAGGTGTAGCGGGATGTCTGAACAACCCTGCCTGGGAGAACTGTGAGCTCCATGTGGCCAGTGGCAGTGCCCAGGGATCATAGCAGAAATCAGAGAGTGGGGACATCAGAGAAGGGGGGACGGCTAGAAACAGCAATTGATTATTACCAGCCGTGGTTCCAAAACACGAGGCTGAGTGGCAGCTCCCATCCCCCAACCCGGAGGGCCTTTCCCACCATATCCTCCAAGACTGACACTGTGGAGCCCAGAGGAATCTGAGCAAATGCTACTGAAACTGTCATTAACACTGACAGGGATTGAGACTGAGGGTAGAGAATGTGATCGAATACCTATCTATTAAAAACAGGCATTATTAAGACTTTGTGTAAAGCAAGGATCCAAGAGGCTTAGATGTGACCTATTGGAAACCAAATTAAAAATGCCTTCTTTGAACAGGCTAAAGAGAGATCTTTACATAATAAATATTTCTGGAAAAAAGCATAATACACTTACATTAATGCCCAGTAGGAGAAATAGTCTATTAAACACCATGAACAACCAAGCTGACAAAACATCTCAGAAAGAAAGAGAAAAATCTCCAGAAAATAAGCTTAAAGACATAGAAATAGGCGACTTAAATGAGAATTCAGAATGGTACTTATGAAAATACTCGATGAGATCCAAAATAATTCATATCAACGATTTCAGGAATTGAAAAAAACTAGATCAGCAGAATGAATTCTTTAGCAAAGAGATTGAAACCCTCAAAAAGAACCAATGAGAACTTCTGGAGATGAAGAACACACTGAACGACGAAAAATGAAATAGCAAGCTTGGGAAATAGAGTCAACTGAATGGAGGAAAGGATCAGTATTATCAAAGACAGAAATCTAGAAATAAATTGGAGGAAGAAGATAGAGGCTGAAGAATGAAAAATAATGAAAGAGAAACAAACTAACTGGATACCATCAGGAGAGGAAACATAAGAATAATTGGAATTCTTGAAGGGGAGGAAAGGAGCAGGGATTAGAAAGCATTTTCAAACAAAGAGTTGATGAGTATTTCCCAAATCTAATGAATGAGCTTGAGCTTGGAATTCAAGAAGTCAGCAGCACACCCAATGATCTCAACCCAAAAAGGCCTTCTGCAACACATTATATTAAAATTATCAAAAACCAATAAACCAAAGGGAAGGGGTGGGGGGAGGGAGGTAGATGGGGTAAAAAGGTGTCAAATGTGTGGTGGCAGAAAGAAATCTAACTATGGAGGTGAACCACACAATGTAAATACATACATGACTTACTGTTAAAATATATAGCTGAAACTCCCCAGATTTTGTTAAGCAATATCAGCATAAAAATTAATTAATTAATTAATTAAATAATAAATAGTAGTAAAAAAATAAAATAAAATACAACCTAATCCCAAAAATAAAGAAAAAAAATAGAGAACAATGACAAAGAAATAATTCTCAGGGCCGCCAGGGAAAAGAAGATGGAACCTATAAAGGAAAACCCATTAGGGTTTCTGTCTCATTCCCTATTGGAACTGAAATTTTGGCGTTACTGGGTGGGTCTATGGAACTTATGGGACATCCTTGCAAATTTCTTCTGGTTTATAATGATGAACTAGAACCTGGATGTTTCTTGGGGTATTGGGACTGGGGACTGGACCAGAAACAATCACATTTTGAGCCGTCTCTTTGTCTTAACTTTCTCTCCTTTATTGTTTTTTCAATGCTGGTGAAATCCCTTAAGGTGACCTTTGATTTAAAAGGAGGATGGGAGAGAGGAAAAGATAAAAGACAGCTTGACCTTTTGATGGGGGCTGTAGAAGATATTAGGAATTCATTTGCATGTGAACCTGTTTTTTCCTTTCTTTGTATCTTTTGTTTCATAAAGCCCAGCTAGCTAGAGTCACCTCCCACTGGCTACCTCCAAGTCCAGTTTACCCCCCTGCTCCCTGTCCCTGCAATACTCTGTACCAGCCGTCGACATGGATTTCTTTTTTCCCCTAGGTCTCCAGCTTCTTTACTCACTTCTGATTTAAAAATGACCTTTGTTTCACTCTTTTTCCTACAGTGTTCAAGGGGAATGAGAAAAGAGACTTTTCCTTGGTTTCTATCTTGCTTCCATTTCCCCCACCCCCAAACCAAGATTCTTGGGCCTGAAAAGAAATCATGTCCCGACTCCACATTTCTCATACAGGCCCCAATTTTATCTGGAGGATGAGCTTTGGAGGGAGCCTGCTGTACCAATATGGTCCCCCATGCCTGAATACTACCTTTTAAATCACTTGTTTCCCCTTGTTTGTGAAACACAAAAGAGTGTGCTTCCAGAAAGTCATTTATATTCCTATTGGCATAAAGAAGGTTTCCAAGCTATTAGCCTGCTTTTCTAAAAAAATTAATCCAGCATATGTAATAGCAGGCTGTTGTTCATGAGCTGTGCTGCCAAGATGCAGACTTGGCTTTGCAGCAGATTGGAGGAAATGATGGCTGTGGTAGTGGAACACACTCAACCTTTTGTGAGATGGGTACAAACTGCATCACTCCCTCAAGGCTCTGATGTCCAGTGTACAAAGTGACACCAGAATGGTGCAAGCCTGGGGGTTGGGTGGCTTAGTATTGAGGCTGAGTGAGAAACCATGAATCAACAGCATTTTGAAGCAAAGAGTTTTGGGCAGGATGGGGGTGGTAAGTGTTGAAGAGCTGAACCTGGGTGTACACAGGGTGAGTCTAGGCCAGAGGAGGGCATGACCACCCAGAGGCTGGCCTTCTCTGGGATGAGCTCTGCATACTTTCTCTTGCAGGCCAATCTACTACCCTGTCTTGCAGGCCAATCTACTACCCTGGGTTTGCATTCCCTCATCTATAATATGAAGGGAATGAACTGAATGCTCCCAAAGTCCCTGAAGTGCAGGGAGACTACCGTGGTACTTCACTTGGAAGAGCAGCATGAAATGATGAGACTGGTTCTCTAGCATTGCCAACCTTTTTACTACAAGGCCCTTGAACATTGATCTCACTTGCTAAATTAAGAATACCTTGTGTGAGGTTTCCACAAAAGAAAATGAGAATATGACTCTTAAGAAAGATGATCTGGCTAAGACAAGGTCTCACTCTCACCTGAACACCCTACTGCCTTGCTTAATGGGAGAAAGCATAAGGCAAATCTTAAATGAGGTTATGGCATGCAGTTTTCTTAGGATGAAGGGTAAGGCCATGGGGATTGTGTTTATCCCAGCAACTGACTCCAGAGGTGTCTACTTCATTATTAAAGTATGGGAACGCTATGGATTTTGAATGTTGATTTTGTATCCAGAAACTTTACTGAATTTGCTTATTGTTTCTAGTAGTGTTCTTGTGGAGTCTTTAGTGTTTTCTATATAGAGAATCATGTCATCTGCAAATAGTGAGGTTTGACTTCTTTCGTTTCCTATTTGGATGACTTTTATATCTTTCTCTTTGATTTTTCTGATTGCACTTGCTAGGACCTCCAATGTTATATTAAAATGACAGTGGCGCTAGTGGACAGCCTTGCCTTGTTCCTGATCTTAGAGGGAAGGTTTTTACTTTTTTGCATTTTTCACTATTTTCACTATTAACAGTTGTCATATATGTGGCTTTTATTATGTTAAGGTACTTTCCTTCTACATCGATTTTGTTAAGTGTTTTGATCATAAATAGCTGCTGTACATTGTCAAAGGCTTTTTATGCATCTATTTACATGATTCTTATTTTTTAATTTGTTTATGTTATGTATCATATTAATTGATTTGCGTATCTTGAACAATTTCTGTGCCTCTGGGATGAAGCCCACATGATCATGGCATATAATCTTTTTAATATGCACTGTATTCAGTTTGCTAGTATCTTATTTAGGATTTCTTTCCCTCTTTAATTCCACCCCTCCTCGCCCCTGCCCCCCATGACCTATGGATGTTGCTATTTCTTCTAAGAACTGGATCTCTGAAGCCAGGGCATCTCCTACATGCTTATGACTTGCACTTGGGGCCTGGCACCCCTGCACACTTGGGAGGCCTGGCGCACCTGGGGTATGGTCCGTGGCTAAACCTGGGGCCAAACTCAGGACCTCCTGCATGGAAAGGAGATGTGCTAACCACTACACTATGGATTTTTGCATCTGTGTTCATGAGAGATATTTGTCTGTAATTTTTCTTTTTGTGTGTGTGTTATCTTTAGCAGGGTTTGATATCAGAGTAATATTGGCCTCCTAAAATGAGTTGGGAAGTATTGCCTCTCTTCAATTTTTTGAAAAAGTTTAAGAAGAATAGGTATTAAATCTTCTTTGAATGTTTGGTAGAATTCACTGGTGAAGCCATCTGGACTTTTACTATTTGGTAGATTTTTGATGATTGTTTCAATTTCCATACAGCTGATCTGTCTATTTAGATTTTACAGTTCTTCTTGATTCAGTCTAGGAAGGTTGTACGTTTCTAAGTACAGGTCCATTTCTTCTAAGTTATTAAATTTGGAGTTATACTTTTTCATAGTATTCTTGTATGATCCTTTGTATTTCTGCAATGTCCAGTCGTAATTTCCACTCCGTCATCCCTGATTTATTTTTACTTGTGTCCTTCTCTTTTATCTTTACTGAGTCTAACCAGGGCTTGTCAGTTTTATTAACCTTCTCAAAGAACCAGCTCTTTGTTGCATTTATTTTTTCTGTCTTTTTTGTTTTCAATTTCATTTATTTCTGCTCTAATTTTGATTATTTCTTTCCTTCTGCTGACTTTAGGCTTCATTTGTTTTTTTTTTTCTTTTCTAGCTTTTAAGATGAAGCGTTAGGTTGTTTTTTGGGCTCATTCTTGTTTTTGCATGTAGGCCTGTAATGAATATGAACTTTCTTCTTATGACCACTTTTGCCGTGTCCTAAAAGTTTTGATATATTGTACTATCATTATAATTCGTTTCTATGTATCTCTTGATCTCTCTTTTTATTTCTTCTCTGATCCAATTATTCTTCGTAGCAAGTTGTTTAATCTCCATGTATGTGGTGGTTCTTCTGGCCTTTTTTTGTGGTTGATCTCTAATTTCAAGGCACTATGATTAGAGATTGTGGTTGGTATGATTTCAACCCTCTTATATTATTGAGGCTCTCTGTGTCTCAGTGTGTGGTCAATCCTTGATAATGTTTCATGTGCACTAGAGAAGAATGTATAAGTAGCTGATTTGGGATGGAAGGCTCTGTCCATGTCAATTCTGTCCAGTTTCTAATGTGTCATTTAAGGATACTATTTTCTTTTGACTTTGTTTTTTGATGATCTGTTCATATCTGACAGTGGGTATTTAGGTCCCCTACTACAATAGTGTTTTCTTCTGTTTCTGCCTTTACTTCTGTTAGTAATTGCTTTACACATTTCAGAGCTCCCTGCTTAGGAGCATAGATTTTAATAAGAGTTATGTCTTCTTGGTGCTGATTCTCTTTATCATTATCAGTACCATTCTTTATCTTTTTTTGTTTTGAAGTCTATTTCATCTGATATTAGTACTGTTACTCCTGTTTTTCTCTGAATGCCATTTGCTTGAAATATCACTTTCCACCCTTTTGCTTTGAGACTATATTTGTCTTTGGAACTGAGATGTGTCTCCTAGAGGCAGCATATGGTTGGGTTTTGTTTTCGATCCATTCTGCAACTCTGTGCCTTTTTATTGTTGATTTCAGTCCATTTACATTTAGGGTGATCATGGAATATGAGGTCTTATAGTCATTTTGTCTTTTGCTTTCTGGTAGCTTGGTGTTTCCATTGCTTCCCTGTCCTTGTGTTTCTGTTTTTTTTTACTTTGGTTGGCTTTTGTGGGTTTTGCCTCTGGTTCTTCTTGTTTTATGTTATATACTTCACTTATGAATCTGCTGTGTGTGGTTACCTTTATGAATATGTAAAGGATAGTTATACACACACACACAGTCATCCATTTTCTTCTACGCGTGCCTTATCTGCATTCCCCTTTGCATATATGGATCTTTGAACCCCCCCTTTCAGTCATTGTTGTCTCAATTTGTCCCCACGTATGTGCTGAACGTTCATTACTGTCTTGCTACAGCAATCTCTTCTTATTGTTTAAGTTTATAACACCATGTTCTTAGTAAGGGTTGCACTCCTCTGCTTCTATTTGTCTGATAGTCACTTTACTACTAATTATGTATTTTTTTTCCATTTTCTTTTAGGTGAGCTTACCCTTTCAGTATTTCCTGTAGTGTAGGCCTCATAGTGGAGAATTACCTCAATTTGTGTATGTCTGGAAAGGTTTCACTTCTCCTTCATATCTAAAAGAGAGCTTAGCTGGGTACATTTTTCTAGGCTGGTAGTTCCTTTCACTTAATATTTGATTACACTCCTTTCTGGCTTGTAAGGTCTGCGCTGAGAATTCCGAGAATGATCTATTGGGTTTTCCTTTATAAGTTACTGTCTTCTTTTCCCTTGCTGCTTTGAGACTTCTGTCTTTTTCATTGTTTTTTTTTTTTTTTTTTTTAATAATTTTAATACAACGTGTCTTGGTGAAGGCCTTTTTGGGTTCAGATAATTGGTGTTCTGTTCACTTCTTGAATTCCAAGCTCCAGCTCATTCCTTAGATTTGGGAAATTCTTGTCAACTATTTATCTGAAAAAGCTTTCTAGTCCCTGCTCTTTTCTCACCTTCAATAATGCCATTATTCTTATGTTTCCTCTCCTGATGGTATCAGCTAGTTCTTGTGCTTCTCCTTCATTATTTTTAATTCTTTGGTTTCTCTCTTCTTCCTTCTCTTTTGTTTCTAGATTTCTGTCTTGATATCACTGATTCTTTCCTCCATTTGGTTGACTCTATTTCCCAAGCTTGCTATTTCATTTTTTTTAACTCTTGTAGTGTGTTCTTCATTTCCAGAAGTTCTCATTGGTTCTTTTTGAGCATTTCTATCTCCTTGCTCTGCTCATCTAGGTGTTGTTTTTTTTTTTTTTTTGATCCCTGATATGATTCATTTCCGAACTCACTGAGTCTTTTCAGAAGTACCATCCTGAAATCTCTGGTATCTTCTATGTCTGTAAGGCTTTTTTTTTTTTCTGGAGATTTTTCTCTTTCTTTCTGAGCTGCCTAGTCACCTTGGTTGTTCATGGTGTTTAATGGACTATTTCTCTGCCTGGGCATTAATGGAAGTGTATTCTGCTTTTTTCTCCAAAAAGATTTATTATATAAAGGTCTCTCTTTAGTCTGTTGCAAAGAAGGTGCTTTTCTTTTGGTTTCCTGTAGGTGACATCTAAACCTCTTGGATCCCTGCTTTACATAAAGCCTTAAAAATGCCTTTTTATTTTTTGATATATATTTATTCACGCTTGCTACCCTGAGATTCAGTTCTTGTTAGTGTTAGCAACAGTTTTGGTAGCATTTCTTCAGATTCCCCTGGAGTTCCGCTGTGTTCGGTCTGGGAGGGTATGGGTGTAGGGTCTCTCTGGGTTGGGTTTGGGAGCTGCGGCTTAGGCCTAGTAAAATCGACAGTTGTTTCTCTTCCATCTCGCTTCTTTGCCTTCTGCCCTGATGCCTTGGCCCTGCCACTGGCCACACGGAGCTCAGCACTTTCCCAGGCAGTGCTGTTCAGGGAACTCGCCACACCTTCCCCACTCTCCCTCCTCCCAGATGTAGCTTTAGCAGCTGTGAGAGTCGGCTTCTTTGTTTCTCCCAGTCCACTGCCCGACACCCAGGGTTCTGACCTGTGGTAGCTTTTATGCGCAGATCCCAAGCTCAGTCATGCTGGTATTCAGTGTGAGTGTTTTTTGTTGAGCTTTAGATGTCCAGCTTATTGTTGTTTCAAGGGGAGAGATCTGGGAACGTCTCTCACTCTGCCATGTTTCCAAAGATCCTTTGTATAATATCTTGCACCTTCAAAAGTATATGCTTATTCCCAGCCAGGAGGCAGATAGTTAGCATTCAAACTAGCTACCAAAGGCACCAGAGTGATCTGCTTCCCCTCTAACCTCCACCTATGCCTTACTGTTAAAGTGTACACCTGAAGTTTATTGGATTTTTAAAGATATGTCAACATAAAAATTAATTGATTTAAAAATAAATAAAATAAGGGAAATGAAAAAAATAAATGGTTGACAGAAAAAATAAAAATAAAAAAGAAGAAAAGTGTTTAATGCTAGGAAATAAGAAATTTTAGTTTCTAAATCATCTGATAAGAATGGCAATGGGCATACAAAGGAACATTATTGAATTTCCCTTACTCCTAACAAGGCCTGTGTTCTCTAGGTAGCAGTAACATCCTTCTTTCTGCAGAGGCTCAACATTACACACAACCACTTTGGTCACATTAGACACCCACAAGTGAGAAATGTCAGAAAAGGAAAAAAAAATAAGTGGACACCATGGCAAAGAGTATGCTTTCCAAAGAAAACAGAGCTTCCCTTTACACTGAGAAACTATAAGCACTGTGAAACTGATCTTTGATTAATTCTCATGAGAGGAAATTGATACCATCATGGCACCATCTCTGTAGTCATTGTGATCACTTTAAAGTATGACTAGTGTCCACAGTTAATCACTTTTAAAATTAAACTCCACTGAAAGAGCCTCACATTGCTAAAGATTATCCAAAAACAGAGGTTCAAGTGAGAGGAACTTAATGCTTTTTAAAAATTAGACCTGGCCTCTTTATTCTCCTATCCTCATTTTTGTTTCTTTTTTTTACTACCCTGGCAGTTTCCATCATGGGGAAGGTGGTTTAGGGTAGCAGGAGCAAAAAAAAGTATGACTGCTTCTTTCCAATGAGTGATTATTCTGGAATACTGCTCAGAGACCATCCCCTTACTCTTTTTTTGAGTAGCATTAAACCAAAAACTCCCCTTTTTAGTGGTCAGCAGCAGTATTTGGGGTTCTCTTAAGGATGACAGGCAACTTCTGGGCTGGTGTGGGGAGGGGAAAAAGGGGAGAAGAGCCCTTTTCTGACCTTTATGGAGTCTCCTTTTGTGTTTCCTTAGAAGCAGCAGGACCTTCAGGCCAGAATGGTTCCTATTCCCCACTCTCCTCCACAAAAAGGGAGGGCAGTGAACAGAATTTGGAGCATACTGGATGAATGTTTGGTAGCCCCCTTCCCATAAAACCCTGTGGATAGCCTCCTAGGAAGATTTTCTTAGAGTTAACTGCTCAGCCTGAACTTGTCAGCATGAATGGAGCCCACTCCTGTCTGGAAACACATTATACTCTTACTAGGGACTCACCCTATCCAATATTGCACATATCTGTGGCCCCAAAGGGGCAGGATGAGCATGGGGTGATGGAGAGATTGATGGAGGAGAATATATGGGTCAGTGCAAACTCACCATGGACACTTGAGTAATTTCTGTGATGTACAGGGCCTACTGATAGTGATTCAGGGAGGTCATCTCATGAAAGGAGGCCTCCTTGTTGTTCTGTTTAAACAACATTTCTTTAACAATTCCCATATATACCCTACTTGCCCCATATGGCACACAAAGACAAACATTGACACCAGAAGAACCAATCTCCAATCAAGTTCCTAAACAAGAATGACATTCTAGGGCCCCTCAAACGTCATAAGGAGAAGATGGTTTAGGGTTGCAGGTAGCACATTTCTGAACATTGATGCCCTCTCATTTTTCCTATACTTGGCTTTCCTATCCTTAAGCCAAACCTACAATTAGAGGGAAAGGGATTGAGTTAGCATGTTGAAAAGTTAATGTCATGATATTAAAAAAAGCACAATGTGAAACATTATATGCCATTGAGATTTTAAACTGCATCAGGATAAGCTATTTACTTATACCTCAAGAAAGTTAGCACCACACCCCTCTCCCTTTAGCTCACTCTTAAAGTACTGGTTATGTGCTGAGTTCTGGAATAGGATTATTACTCCCAATTTTAACATTCTAATGTTTTTTTCCAGGTATAAGATGCAGGCCTAGCTTATAAGTTGCACCAGGTCATTGCTATTGATCCATTGCCTGGTAACTTGATAAAGAAAGCTCCACATCCTGACATCTGACTATCAGTTATTTAGCTGGCTTCTGTCCCCCCTCACTGGGAATAGGGTCACCTTGTTTGTTGAGGAATTTGGGCATGATAAATAGTGGATCTTATTTAAAATCCAATTGAGGGGAACAGATCCTTTTTGAAAAGCCTATCTTCTGTATGAAGTAAATAATAGGGAAAAAATACCGGCTTTTTAGACCAAAGATTTTCTTCTAGGATGTCTAAGGGGTCATTAGTCCTCTGTAACCTCTTGAGAGTTAAAAAGGTGGCCTGGTAATGGAGGCTTAGTCATGGGGTCCCATGGAGTTTGTGGCCTATCTAGCTGGGGAATAAGAGTTGCTGAAACCCCCAGGTGTTGATTTTTAGCCTGTAGTGTTAAGCACTGTTGAGAACAACTCAACCCAAATTAACTAAAACTCTCAAAAGAATCTTTGGCCACCCAAAAGTTGTAAATTCTGTATGCTCTACCCCGCCCTACCCTATAAACTTCCTCACTCAGGTCAGCTCACTTTGCTCTGGCTACAGTTCCAGGCCCATGAGCTCAGTCTGTGGTATTAGGATGCCAGTACTCAATGGTCTGCTTTGTCAGGCTGCTTTTCAGCCCATCACTAGATCTGTAGCTAATTTCCATCACTGCATTCACACAGGCACCCTGTAGCAAAGCTAATAAACCAATCCTGATTTCTTTCTTTTCTTTCTTTCTTTCTTTCTTTCCTTCTTTCTTTCTCTCTTTCTCTCTTTCTTTCTTTCTTTTTTTCTTTCTTTCTTTCTTTCTGGAGAGTGGGGCAAGTGTCACTTTGATACAACTTATGGTTTTCTTTGATCACAAGTTAATCCATGACCTACAAATTAGTCATCATTGCCTGTGAGAATGAAAAGTATTTGAAATTAGCACAGCTATGAATCTACCTGAAATGAGGGCCACCTTTTCTTGACCAAACAAATTCACACAAAACTCACCTCTTAAAATAGTACCACCAAAATGGAAAGAAAAATCCTTAGATGTTAGAAATTCCTCAAGAGACTATTCACTTATGCATTTCATAGTCATAACATTGCATTTGTGTAGCATCTGAAAGGCCTATTTTGACTGTATGTAATTCTCTAACCTTTTAATCCATCTTAGGTCAATTAATAATTTTTGCTTGTTTGTTTTATTCTTTAGACAAACTTCCAAAGCTTGTAAACTAACCACCTCCACCCCCGATTCTTGCCATGTGACTATTCTAGCAATGTTCTCAGGTTGATAACCATATTCCAGAAATTGAAATTTAGGGCTGCCACTCTCCACAGTGCCTTACCAAACACTTAAAAACAAAAGGAGAACCAGGTAATTGAACTTTGAAGCTACATTCCCTCATCAGTCTCAGCTTAATTAAATATACATTAGTTATTTCATGTAGTGTTCTATGGATAAGTTACTCTCATCACCATAATATTTTAAATTCACTCATTTAGCTAAGAGCTTATGCTTGGTTTGAAATATTTTAGCACAATAGAACCTTCTTACAACCTGTTTCTCTGTGCATTAATTCGAATACTTCGAAGTCAGGCTCAACACAGAAGTGCTCCTTCAAGGATACCAGTGTTAGAGGGAGTTGAACTTTATTGAATACACTAATGGAGCTTAGGGTAGGCCACCCCAAAATATGCCAAAGTGGCATATTGATTTTTTTAAATTAATGTTACTTGAAAAACAGCTGGTGCAAGAAGAACACTCTGACCCTCCTCAATCTGTTTCCCTGAAAGCAGAAAATAAATCTCCGGTGTGAAAGATACCTCCCTGCTCCAGGAGTTAAAGAGACATTGTTATCACCAGAGATAGGGAATCAGGACCAAGAAGCCTGTATGAACAAACCTTGTACATTCTTTACTAATTTACTACACCAAGCCCAAACTCTGCTTAGATTCTTCACTGATTAAGCATCCAAGCCTTAAGTTTCTTTGTCTTGTCAGTTCTTCACAAATTTATTCTTTGTCTAAAAAATATAAAAGCTGCCTGCTTTGGACATTTCCTTAGGTCTATTTCTGTAAGACCTCTGTATGTACAAATTAAAATTTTTTCTCATGTTAATCTCTCTTGTGTCAATTTACTTGTTAGACCAACCAAAAGAACTAAGACGGGTAAGGGGGAAATTTCCCCTCTCCTCAAAAATATATGTATGCATGTATATATGTATATGTATATAGATATAAATATCTATATGTTTGTAAAAGTATATATATTTAATTTTATACATGGAATAGGAGATGGGGTTAATTTTTCTTTTCCTTTAATAAATCACGCTCTCTCTCTCTTTTTAATGGGAAATAACCATTAGCTGGAGTTCACATATCCTATTTCCCCCCACAAAGACTCCTAAGTCAAAACTTATTTGCCAACATAAAAAGACAACAAAACACACCAAGTTGAGGATGTCCAGGGCACAAGTGTCTGAGTCCCAGAGCAGGTTTTAGAATGGCTGCCCTGACAAATGGCTTTTTTCAGGTTACTGACCTGCACTTTGGCTTCAGTCACATTTATGTGTCTTGCAAGCTCCTGTCTGTGGGGAGAAAACCACAAATGTTTAGTGTTTGGAGTTGTGAATTAAATGAAATATATGGATATACATTTTATGCTTGTTTTAAAATCTGCATTCTCTCCTCAAGATCCCTCCCACCACTAAATAAACTTCTCTGTCATTCCCAGCTCCAGGCTTGCTTTATAGATGGTTTCTCTCCTCAAAATTTAAGGTGGCATCAAAAACTCAGTAGCCAAGATAAATAATTTTAATGAAGTATTTAACAATATAAATATTAGGAGGGAGGCAAGATGGCATAGAATGTAGTGGCTGTGCACACCTCCTCTCGTGACCATACCAAATTTATAACAAAATTACAGAGCAACCAGCACATGGAGTCACCAGAGGTCTGGCCAAAGAAGCCCTACAACTAGGTAACATCAAAATGGTAGGAGGGATGGAAACGTAAAACAGCTCAGTTCCCCAACCATATGTGACTATTGAGCTCCCCACCTGAGGAGCAAGGAGTCCTGGCCACACACAGGCTCCCCAGCCCAGGGTTCCAGAGCCAGGAAGAGAAGTCCCCACAACCTCTGGCTATGAAAACCAGCGGAGGTTATGGCTGAGTGAGGAGAAGGGCTGTGGGATTTGGAGACTGTTCCTTTTAAAGGGCTTGCACCCAGCCTTACTCACTGCCGTACTCACTCTGAGCTCCAGAACTGTGGTAGCTATTGCAGGGGAACCAGGGACATACAGAGAGGTGTTGAGTTTTGGGTTTCAGGGTGAGAGCTCTAGCAGCATCTTTCTCCCGGACACTGGTGCCAGCAGAAGCCATTGTTTCTTCCCCACCCCAGCCTGCAAACGCAGGTGCCATTAAGTGGATAACACAGGTCACTCTACCAGAGGATTCCCTGAGATTCCATCTCTCCCTATTTGTAGCCCCACCCCCTAGTCGCTTTCCAGTGATTTATTCCATAGAAACGGGCTGTCTTGGCTCCTGCTTCAAACTTTCACAAAAACTCTTAAAGGCTCACAAAACCTAAAGAAGCAGCATCTGACCTTGGTGGACTCTGTACCTCTTGCTGAGCAGCCTCAGGCCCAGCACTAGTGGCAGGCAGCCTTGGTTTGGACTTGACCCCTTGAAGCACATATAAGCCCAGCAAGGGTGGCAGGCAAAGTGGATTGCTTGTTGACTCTTACCAGGTGGCCCCAGAGGTTCACAGGCCGCCACTGAACTTGGCCTGCAGCTAGACTCCTGACTCCACTAGGACCGTGCCAAGGGGCTCCACAGCACACCTATTATATAAAGACACTCTACTAAGACCAGGAAACTTGGGAGCCCTACCTAATACATAGAAACAAACACAGAGAGGTGGCCAAAATGGGGAGACAAAGAAGCATGTCCCACATGAAAGAACAGAACAAAGCTCTAGAAAAAGAAATCAACAAAATGGAGACAAGGAATATACAAGATGCAGAGTCCAAAACACTGGTTATAAGGGTGCTCAAGGAACTTGGGAGAAGAGTAGATGAACTCAGAGAGAACTTTAACAAAGAGATTGAAAACATAAAAATGGAGATGGAAAACATAATGGGGAGCCAGTCAGCAATGAAGAATACAGTATCTGAGATGAAGAGTATATTAGAGGGTATCAACAGAGTGGATGAAGTGGAGGATCGAATCAGAGATTTAGAGGATGGCATGGCAGAGGACACCCAATAAGAACAGCAATGAGAAAAAAGGATCCCTCAAAATAAAGATAGTTTAAGAAGCCTCTGGGACAACATCAAGCATAACAATATTCATATAATTGGGGTACCAGAAAAGAGAGGAGAGACAGCAGTGAATTGAAAAACCTATTTGAAGGAATAATGACAGAAAACTTCCCTAACCTAGTGAAGGCAATACAACCCCAGGAAGTTCGGAGAGTCCCAAACTAGATTAACCCAAAGAGGGCCACATCAAGACACATCATGATTAAAATGCCAAAGGTTAAATACAAGAGAGAATATTAAAAGCAGCAAGAGCAAAGCAATTAGTTACCTACAAGTGAGCTCCCATAATAAGACTGTCAGCTGATTTCTCAATAGAAACTTTACAGGGCAGAAGGGATTGGCACAAAATATTCAAAGTGATGAAAACCCAAGACCTTCCTACAACCAAGATTACTCTACCAAGGAAAGCTATTATTTAGAATGGAAGGACAGATAAAGAGCTTCCCAGGCAAGAAAAAGATAAGGAGTTCTTAGATTATTTATAATCTAAGAAAATAATGGCAATAACTACTTATCTATCAATAAGTACTTCAAATGAAAAAGAATTAAATGTTCCGATCAAAAGATAGGGTGGCTGAATGGATAAGAAAATAAGACCCTTACCTATGCTGACTACAAAAGACTGACTTCAGATTAAATGACACACACAGACTAAAAGTAAGGGGATGGAAAAAGATATTTCATGATGGACCTAGAGGGTATTGTACTGAGTGGAATAAGTCAGATAGAGGAAGACAAATCCCGCATGTGGAATTTAAAGAACAAAACAAACAAACAAACAAACTCATAGATACAGAGAACATTTTTGAGGGTTACCAGATGGAAGGAGGGTTTAGGGGGGTCAGTGAAATGCAGGAAGGGATTAAGAAGTACAAACAGGTAGTTGCAAAATAGTCATGGAGATAGAAAGTATAGCCAATAATATTATAATAACTATATATGGTGTCAGAGGGGCACTAGATTTACTGGGGTGATCACTTTGTGGGTTATATAGATATCTAATCACTATGTTGTATACCTGAAACTAATATATTATATGCCAACTAAAATTGAATAATAAAAATATTATTAAAGTATATAAATATTAATGCAAGAAAATCTATGTTGAATAAATTATCAAAATTTAAATAAAAGAAGAATTCAGAACTGAAGTTGCTTGATAGTACCTTATTCTCCTTACCCTGATTCCAAAAAAAATATTTAACAAAACAGGCCACAAACATGGGCAATATAAAAAAATAAATCAGACTGCGTCGAAATAAAAAATTTCTGTGCATCAAAAGGACACAATCAGTAGAATGAAAAGGCAACCCACGGGATAGGAGAAAATATTTGCAAATCTTATATCTGATAAGTTTATACACAGACTATAGTAAGAACCCTACAACTCAACAATAAAAAAGCAAACATCCAGATTAAAAAAAAAATGGGCAAAGGACTTGAATAGACATTTCTCCAAAGATGATGTACGAATGGCTGCTAATCATATGAAAAGATGCTCAACATCACAAATTAATCATTAAGGAAATGCAAATCAAAACCACAGTGATACTGCCTCATCCAGTTCAGATGGCTGCTATAAAAAAAAACCCCCAAAAACCAAAAAACCAAAAAACAAGAAAACAGAAAATAACTAGTGTTGAGGAGGAGAGGGAGAAATTGGAAACTTTGGGCACTGTTTCTGGGAATATGAAATTGTACTGCCTTATTCCACTTGCATGACATTCTTGTATGGGTATTATACACTAGTTTTTTTTTGCAGGATAAAGAGTTCTGGAAATGGATGGTGGTGATGGTTGCACAATAAAAAAATGTACTTAATATGTTGGAACTCTGCTTGGTGAATGAACTGTACACTTACGAATGACTAAGATAGTAAATTTTATGATAACTTTCTTTTACCACAATAAAAAATTAGAGAAAAATTAACCTTATAAGGAATAAAAATGGGCAAAAGAGTTGAATAAGCATATTAAAATATGGTCAACATCAGTTAAAAGGAAGTGTATTAAAAGATGGTTAACATCATTAGTCAAAAAGAATGCAAATCAAAACTATAAGATACCACTTCACATCCAGTGAGATAGCTCATAGCAAAAAAAAAAAAAAAACCCCAGAAAAGTACAAGTGTTGACAAGAATGTGGAGCGATAGGAATCCTTGTGACTGCTAGTGGAAATGGGAAGTGGTACAGCCGTTATGGAAAACAGTAGAGTAGTTGCTCAAAAAATTAGAAACAAAATTACCATATGATCCAGCAATTCCTGGGTGTTCACAAAATAATTGAAAACAGTAACTCCCAACGGATTTTGTACACCAGCATTTTTCACAATAGCCAAAAGGTAGAGGCAACCCAAGTGCCCATTAATAAATGAATAGATAAACAAAATATGGTATTTACATACAATGGGATATCATTCAGTCTTAAAAATAAGGAAATTCTATCACATGCTACAATATGGATTAACTTTGAGGGCATTATACTAAGTGAAATAAGCCAATCACTAAAAGAAAACCACTATATGATTCCACTTACATGAGGCTTGTAGAGTAAACAAATTCATAGAAACAGAAAGTAGAAAGGTGGTTGCCAGGGCTGGAGGAATAACAAGTTGTTTACTGGGCACAGAGTTTTAGTATTACAAAATGAAAAGAGTTGGAGATTGACTGCACAATATGAATGTACTTAACACTACTGAACTACACAGATAACAAATTTTATCTTTAAGTATATTTTACCACAATTAAAAAAAAAAAGACTACCGACCAGTAATCAGACTTGATTCAATTAAAGACTGTATGAAGATATTTCCCTTGATACACAGAAGGCATCCTCCTCTCCAAACCTTGGAGCACAAGTGGCTTTTTTGGCTTAGGAAGGGAAGGAGGAGGCCCCGGAGAAAAAGTGCGTAGAAATAAGCTTGAATCCCCTTGGAGAAATGGACTGGAGCATGCCACTTACCTTGTGTATTGAGTGTGTTCAAAAGTACTTTCCAGCTCTTGTAGCTGCGCTGGTGTGAACTTATTGTACTGGATTTGTGGCTGCCTGTTCTGCAGAGCTATGACAGCCACCACCGTGAACCATCTCAGCCTGTTGTTGCCAGGTCTCCCGGTCCCACCACCGCCCTCATGGTTCCCGTGGTCCATGTTGCCTTCCTGGTCACCTTTGTGGTCGATGTCACCTTCATGGTTCAAGTTATCCATGAGGTCCAGATCTCCTTCCTCAACGTGGCCTTCTTCGGCTTCTGGTGCTACACCTTGCACAAATTCAGATCTTATTTTCACTTGGCATACTCCCAGGAAGCAGAAGTAGTTGTCCCTGGGTGGAGGCTCCATGGCTGAAGTGCAGCAAAAACCATGAGCATCCATAAACTATGCTGGTTCGTAACAGAGCTTGCAGAGGCTGAGGCCGGTTCTCTTTTTGGTGCCTGGAGCGGGTTACAACTGGTCTGGGGTAAGTTCAATGCCTTTGAGCTCCCCTTTATACAATTGTCGTTGGCTTTCTTTTCACCACCTTTCGCGTTGGGTGGGACTTGCTTAGGTGAGAAAGCAGATGGGATGTGGCCAAAAACTAGGAGTACTATGGGAAAGAAGGTGTTGTTAGTGGGCATGGGTGTATAGAATCGGAGTTCTAATTTAAAGCTCCATGTACTACTCTTGACTCTAGCAGAGTGTCCTCCCTGAGGAAGGGGCTATATTAGGTTATACAAACCAATTTGGGGGTGAGGGGTGAGAAGGGAGAGAAAGTGTAGGGTATGAGACCTCACACTAACTACGGGAGCCCTTGTGGAAAAGTTTGGAGAATGTCTTATGGTCCAGCCCTCCACATTTGGCCCCCTGCACATGCCACAGGCTAGTAATTAAGCTGAAATATTAACTAAGGAGCTTCTTGCTCTGAGTTTCTGCAAAGACCTGAAAGCAGAACATGCCATGTTCCTTCCTCAGGATGCCAGGAGTGGGATCTTGGGGCTGGATTTGCACAGTATTCTGGGCAGATGCACTCTGCAAGAAACCCAATGCACCTTTATAAGAAAGTTTAAGGATTTGAGTTTCAGTCATGAATCCATGCCAAAGCGCAAATGTAGACCCCAGCCCAGTGCTTAGTGCACTCAAGAACGCTTGCATTGATTGCACGGGCTCTGCATACCACAGTGGAGTGTGCATCCTCTGCTTCCTTCCACTCCAGCGTGTCTGGTTGCAGGAACTCTGTAGAAGCTCAGGGTTCCCTGTGGTGGGCTCAAGCTATGAACCTAAGTGAGTTTCCGCCTGTTCCCCCTGCTGCCTCCTTCTTTCCTCCTCCTTCATTGTTTCTGGAAATATTGTCCTGATCACTTGCTGAGGAAAAAATTAAACTTTATTTATTGTGAAATAAAAGAGATCTAGCCCAGATTGAGAGCTGTATGGTTCTCCCTTCAAGGTGTGTTTTGTACATACTCCATGAGGTGTTAATATGCTGATGTTGAAAATAACTTCTAATAATATGTCCTGTGCTTGGTATCATACATAATTTATCCTATTTTTACCATCACAAACATAACTGTCTTCAGCATCATTTATGAAAGTAATTAAACCATTTTTGTGGGCCTTAAAGTTATAGGGCTTAGGCACATCACCGACTCCTAACGGATAAGTGCTCCCTACTTCGTTTCAGAAGGATGGCTAAGAAATAAGCTAGAAGATGGTGATTGACCAATTCTCTCTCTCTCTCTCTCTCTCTCTCTCTCTCTCTCTCTCTCTCTCTCTCTCTCTCTCTCTCTCTCTCTCTCTCTCTCTTTCTCCCACCCTCCCTCCCTTCCCCTCACCCTCTCTCTCTGCATATAGGTTTGTTTTGGATTCCCCCCACCCCATCCCCAGGTTTAGATCCTCGTTTCCTACTTGGAACTTCTTCTAGGAATATAGTGTGAGGACAGGGCCAAGGCAATGCTTGAGACACAAAAGTCTCCCTGACTTACAGCAAACATGGCACATGGTTTATAACTAACTGTTGAGGTTTGGTGTAGCTTCCTCTTTTCAGAGGCTAAATATTGGCAGCAGTAAGGCTGTTTGTCACTCATAGATTTTTTTCAGCCCTGAAAGGTGATTGCAAAAGATGGTGTGTCTCCTTTGCCAATGTTTGCTGTCAATCCAGGGATATAAAAACTCCTAAAGCCCACCTCTGGCCTTCAGTCTGGTTGTTTCAAATAAGTAGTCATTGATTTTTCTCCTTAATGTCTGTATGCCAATCAACACAGAGAGCTCTCTATTCTGCTGGCTGTGCCCAATATCTGCAGTTGCACATTTTTTCTCTTGGTGTCTACCTCTATAGTACTTGGAAGCCCTTAGCTCTTCTTTCAAATACTGAGATCAGTGTTATTCACGTTTCATTTCTCATCCTCACTTTTGGACAATTGAGAAAAGAGAGCAGAGATTTTTTGCTGTGATATCTTAGCATCTCCTCTTACTTCTTTTAAATTTATTTTTCCATATTTTGATCGATTGTAAACACTTAGCCCTGTGCTGGCACATAGTAGGAGCAAAATAAATGGTGGATATTATCAGCTATCAGTTTTCAGAAATCTCATCCTGTTCCCTCCCATCCAGCTTTATTATTTTTTTTATTTCACCCACCCCCTACCCCCTCCCCTTTTGGCAACTATCAACTTGTTTTCTATAACTATGTATCTGTTTTTGTTTCATTTATTCATTTCTTTTTTTAGATTCCATATATAAGTTAAGTCATACCATTTTGTCTTTCTCTGTCTGATTTATTTCATCTAGCATAACACCCTATAGGTCCATCCATGTTGTCACAAATGGCAAGATTTCATTCCTTTCTATTGCTGAGTAATAGTTCAACATATATATATATATATATGTTGGGACTGGCCTAAAATAAATAATATAAATAAATAAATAAATAAATAAATAAATAAATATATTCTTTATCTATCTATATTCTCTATCTATCTATCTATCTATCTATCTATTCTTTATCCATTCCTCTATCAATGGACACCTAGGTTGCTTCCATACTTTGCTATTTTAAATAATGCTGCAGTGAACATAGGGTGCATATATCTTTTTGAATTAGTGTTTTTATTTTCTTTGGATAAATACCCAGAACCAGTAGTGGGTTAGTCATATGGTAGTTCTCTTTTAAATTTTTTGAGGAGCCTCCATACTGTTTTCTAGAGCAGCTGCATTAATTTACAATCCTACCAATAGTTCCTGAGGGTTACCTTTTCTCTACATCCTTGTCAACACTTGTTGTTTGTTGATTATTTTGATGATAGCCATTCTGTTAGGTGTGAGGTGATATCTCACTGTGGTTTTCATTTGCATTTCCCTGGTGATTAGCGATTTTGAACATCTTTTCATATGTCTGTTGGTCAACTGTATGTCCTCTTTGGAGAAATGTTTTTGTACATCCTCTGCCTATTTTTTAATAGGATTGCTTTTTTTTTTTTTGGTGTTAAGCTGTATGAGTTCCTTATATATTTTGGATTATCGGCCCCTTATCAGATATATTATTTGAGGATATTTTCTCTCATTCAGTAGATTGTCTTTTTGTTTTGTTGATAGTTTCCTTTGCTGTGCAAAAACTTTTTACTTTGTTGTTGACTGATCCACTTTTAAAACAATGTCAAGGAATGGCAATCCCACAGCCTCTCTCTGACTTTAACCAGGCCTTTATGCAGGCCTCTCCCTCTCTTGGCTAGAGTTTTTTGTAATTCAGTTTTTAAATTTATTTTCATCACTTTTTCTTCATGATCCAGATATTTTTAAATGCAAAGAAACGTAATATCCCATCATATATCAGGGACTGGCCTTTAAAAAATTTCCAGACCACAAATGAGTAATATAAACGAAAATATCAAATGGAGATACAGTTATCAAAAGTACCCAACATATTAAAAGTTCACAATTATTTGTTTAGAGCGCATAAAAGTAAGTTTGCTAACCAATTGTTATTTTAAAGAACTATTGCAGAGATTTGAAGAAAATGGATTTATTAGTTAACTCATAAAGAGGTTAAAGAGCTTGAAACAAGTATTAAAAACAAATAATGGTGTTAGGCTTTAAATATTACTAGTTTTGGTAATCAAATTATTCATTTTTAATAAATGAAACAACAGGACTCAATACTGGTCCAACAGTCTTGTCTGTACTTTTCCTTTAAAGCGACAAACAGAATGCAAGTAATCAGAAAGCACTAGCAGGCATCAGTTAATCCAAGATACTAGCTTCTTAGTTCCAAAGTACTTTCACAGAAAACCATTTGAGCAACGCGGCGGATGGAAGCAATTTATGATAACTGGAATTCCATGAGCGTGTGTGTATGCCAAGTCTCATGAAATTATTTTTGAGTTAATCCTTTACTTGGTCACTTTATTTTTGTACTCAAATACTAGTTTTTCTTTGAATTTTTTCCTCAGAGTATAAAACATATGAAATATAAACAAGATCTTGCATTTCACACTTAGAAGTGTACAATTCAAGCATTTTATAGCTATCTTCATACCTATAAATCCCATCAAATCTTGGATAATTCAATAATACACAAAATATCAAGGCACAAAAAGAACTGCAACCCACTTCTTTTTGTTACACATAAGATTAGAATATTCAAGATTAGTTCTTAGGAATCATTCAGGTGGACTTGCAATTCCACAATTCTGTCAATCCATGCTCAAAATAAGTTTATTGAGCTTATAGGAGTTTTCTTCCTTAAAACAACAAAAACAAAAACCCACAAAATATTGCCTTTTCTACAATGCTATTAAGACTGTCCCCCATAGATCACTCAATTGCCTATTGTCCAGAGTGGTATATCTTTAAAAATATCTGGGCATAAATATTTCACATATATTTTATAACACTTGTGTAGCATTTACTATGCACCAGCCATTGTTCTAAATATTTTCCAAATATTTTTCTTCACTACAACACTAATTATGAAGGACTCCTAAGCATTTTTAGCTGCACTAAGCACTAGGCTAAGCACTGACCTGGAGTCTACATTTGTACTCTGATGTGGATTAATTACTAAAACTCTGGAGCACTTAAATTTTCTCAAGGAGCACATTGGATTTCTTGTAGAATGCATCTGACCACCCAGAGTGCTGGCCAAACTCAACCCCAAGTTCCTGCTCCCAGAGCTCCAGGTAGCATGGAGGGCTTTGATTTCAGCATCATTGCAAATACTTAAAGCAAGCAGCCTCCAGTAAATCATTTCAGTTTAATTACTAGCTCCTTTGGGATTACTGGCTGCAGGATATGAAAGGCTGGGTCAAAAGACATCTCCAAACTTTCCTGCAAAGACTAGAGTGAGGTTTTCCCTCTTTTCTTCGCACAACCAAACCATCTTGTAAAATGAAACAAAGCCCCTTCTTCTGGGCAGGCACCCCACCAAATCTGGAGTACTCAGCTGAGCAGCGATGTAGACCCCTCATTTAGTACACTTGAACACAACCCAAAGACATAAGCACCCTTCTGCTTTCTAAACTCATGACTTCATTGGTCAGAAACCTTTCAGGGTCTTTGTAAAATTGTGTGTGCATGTGTGTATATATATACACACACACGCACACACACACACACTATATATATATGTGTGTGTGTGTATATATATATATGAGTATATATATATGTGTGTATATATATATATATATATATATATATATATATATATATATATATATATATATACTCTTAAGTAAATTGTTGTACAGTATTTGCATGGAGAAAATATATTAGCTCTTAGAATTATATGCACTAATAAGAAATGTTATAAGAGAATGTCTGTAATCTTGTCAGCTTCGAA
Source organism: Eonycteris spelaea (assembly GCA_003508835.1). NCBI lineage: Eukaryota > Metazoa > Chordata > Mammalia > Chiroptera > Pteropodidae > Eonycteris > Eonycteris spelaea. The sequence goes on along the minus strand of PUFA01000636.1, from coordinate 112,931 downwards.
CATTTTTAATATTTTTATATTGACCTATTTATAAATATATTTAATACAAATATATTAAATACATATTTGTGAATAACATATTAAATATTTATGATATAAATGTATTGCAAATTATATTAATGTTATATTTACTTTATCATTATGTATTGTTTCAATCATTTATATATTTAATATTTGCATATTTTATAATTCAATAAATATAGCTAATATGTACATGTTTATTATATATATTTATAATTATAAATATATAAAATATAAAATTTTTGAAGCTGACAAGATTTATTAAAGTCATTCTCTATAACATTTCTTATTAGTGCACATGAATCTAATAGCGAATATATTTTCATCATTATTAAAAACTGTATAAAGTTTATATTTATATTTTATATAGTTATGCAATATTTTATATTTTATATATTTATAAAAATATTTCATATAACATATGCACACATCAGCAGGCCCCACCTACAGCAACAGGTGGTGACAAAGCCAATAGCCCACATCAAATAAGTAGTACTGAAGCTGACATGCTGTCACAGAGACCAGATACACAAGAAGATCCAACCACGAATCGCCACGGGCCCGAGTCTACAGAGACACACAGCTACACTGACAGCACTGAGGACAAGGAGCCTCTATTGGGTGGAGCTGTGATAACACCTGCTATGTGGGAATTGACAAGGATCTGGAGGAACTGCATGCTCAGTGCCTGGACAGGGACAGGTGCTTCAGTAAACTCCAGAGAACAAACTTTCTGTGGGACAGTGGAGTGGACAGGACTCCGAGTACCTGTCTTTGCTGTTCTCAGTTCTTAGGCCCTTGGTCTCCTCCTGCCCTTGAACCCTGCAATGCCCTGATCACTCTATTTGCCTTTCCTCCTTTCCAGATAGGAATCCTCTTGTGATCTCCATGATTGCATTAGAAGAGAAGAAGAAAATATGGTTGAAACTAGGAAAAAGAGCAACAGCATCAGCAGCACCAGCAAAAGGCCAAGTTGGCCCTGGGACCTCTGGCCCCACAGACAAAGTGAACCTCAAGGGCAGGCTCTGGAGCCCAGGCAGCCTGGGGACAGGGGGCAGACCCACTACCAAATCTCTTCCCACCGTCATCCCCACCCCCCTTGGTGAAAGCAGCAGGTTCAGGCAGCTGGCGTTTTTTTCAGGCCTCATTCACTTTATCTTCCCTCCTTTTCTGAGGCAAAGGCCAAATAGGAGTCTCAAAGTCACTGAAGCCTGCCTGCCCTTAAGCACCAGGGTGGAAGCAATATCTCTTGGGCACTGAGGTAAATATTTTCATGCGGCATTAAAATGAATCAAGCGGGGGAAACTTGAGCCTGATGCTAGGTTTTTGTAAACAGTCTTTGATTGGAATCAGGGTGGTGATCAGAATGAGAAGAGTAAGGCATGATTGCTCATGCAAGTGAAGTGTTAGAGCCTGTCTTTATTTAAAATTTTGATTACTTGTTCATAATAATAATTAATTTTGATTTTTAAAAATTGTGCATAAAGTATTATTTATGTGGAATCCCTATATGCAAATTCTAGCTCATGGGAATTGCCCATTACCAGAGGGAGCATAATTTCTTAAAGGAAAAAAATAGTACAGAACTAAACTACTTCTAGTCCTTGTATACAAATAAATAAATATATTTGGGTAATATATAAGTAATACATAAATGTTATATTTGTAAATATATATATATATATATATATATATATATATATATTATATATATATATATGGAAGGAGTTCTGTGTGGAGACTAACAGATGGGAATAATAGCAATATCTATACTGTAGAACTGATGAGAGAAATAAGTGACATAACATATGTAAGTACCTAACAAAATGTCTAGCCAAGAAGAAGCCTTCAGAAATGTTCACTACTGTTACTCCATAATATATCCTATCACAATGGTTTAACCTGTGGCATATGTGGCATAATGGAAAGAGGCTTGATTAGGAATCAGGCACTCTGGTTCTTTTAGAGACACACACTGAAATATTTATAGGAATACTGTTATTTATAATAACATGGATGAATTTAAAGGACATTATGCTAAATAAAATTAGCCAGAGACAAAAAAGTATTCTGTGAAATGATTATTTTTATTTTTGTTAATAGTAGTAGTAGTAATAGTCACCCTATTTTACAGTTGGTAAACTGAAGCTTGGAATGATGATTCCAAGCTTGCTCAGTGTCACGTGACAATACGGGGCCAAAGTTCTCGCTATGAGGAGGAAGCTAGAAGAGCAATGCTTTGTGATGAAACCAGATTCAGGTATTCTAACTCCAAAGCCTGGCTTCTTTACTAAATCCCTGGTCTTCTGTATTTTGGAGGAGGGGTGGTTAGTGTCATCATGTACCCCTTCATTATCTGATGAAAGGTGTACACACTCTTCAAATTACAGTATGTACAGATTTTACATCCAAGTTCAGAGACTCTCAGTCTTCATGATGGCCAAACATAGCCTCCAAATCAGGAACCCCATATCTGAACAATGTGCCCCATTCTAAAACCGCAATGAACTCAGCCAAGTGCCACATTAGAGATTCTCCCCCTCTACTCCACATCCTAAGACACTGCTTTCATTAAGTCACTGCCCCTGACCAAAACCTTTACAGTTTACCATGTCCAATGCTGGCATTCTAACTTCTTCCATATGTTTGACCTGAACCCACCTTTTAAACTCTATTTCTCACCTACTATAATGTTATCTTCATGATTCCTGTCCAGCTCTCTCAAGGTCACACTTTATATATACTCTCTTTCCTGGCCAGCCTGAGTGTGATGGGGTTCCCTGAGAAAAGCTTGCACTTGGTCCCTCATGGGGCTGTTAACACTATTTCTTTTAACTGGGATTCCTTGCACAGCCTGCTCAGCATCTGCCAATGTCTGACCCATCCTGTGAGGTGCAAAGGACACCCTATTACCCACAAAAATCAAACCTGTTTCTACCACTGCCTACCAAGAACTGTCTTCAAAGGTTGACTTCTGACCACACTACCTTTGGGCTGTGTAACCTTGGGCAAGTCACTGAGCCTCCTTGAGCCTCCATTTCTTTGGTTAGGAATTAAAGAGAATGATGGCTATAAGACTGATTAGCCAGGCCTTAGTGCACAGTGAGCACCCATATGGTGTCACTGGCATGAACAAGCAGAACTATGTGCTGCTCCACAGGCTCTCATATCCAGTCAGGGTCTACACTCCATGTCTGGCATCTTCAGTCGCAGTGTGGATTCATGTACAGACCGACCCTACACAGTCCTGACTCCTTAACTCCAGCATCACCTCAAGTTGTCTCAGCCCTCACCATAGGCCTTACTTGCATGATTTCATATAAATTTGACACCAACAAGCAGGTACCATATGATCTCCATTCTATAGATGTAGCAACTGAGGCACAGAGGGGTTGGCTATATTGCCCAGGGTCAAAGCAAGTCAACAGTGGGGCTGGACAGTCCGCTCCATATTGTGGGGGCTCCTCTCTTAGATTAGGCCAGTCTCCTCCCCAGATTGTGAGAACCTACAGCACATGGCCAGCTGGCCTTTATGTCTTACCCAATTGCTACTGTACATGCAAGCAGCCATTGTCTGAACCACATGTAGTACAAAAAGACATGGGAGGACATTATTTTCACAAGAAAACATACTCTTTCATTGCCATAATTAAGAATAAGAAATATATTTTATTTATGGGCCTTATTAAAAATAGTTACTAAAAGATGGAAGTAGAAAATAGGAGTGGTCATTTATAAAGATTTAAATATTTCCTATTAATTTCACAACTATCGCAGATTGGGTATGTTGTTATCTCCATTTTTGCATGATAAGGAAACTAAGGCTAAGAGAGAATAAGCAACTCAGGTTAGCCAGGTAGTAAGGGGTCAGTAAGCAAGGTTTCTGATGTCAGTCGTTTGGTCCAGGAAGAGCTAACCTGAAGAGGAAACCTTGGTCAGAGTCATACAGCCTGTCCGATTGCCATCTATGATCATCTTTTTGAAAGTAAATTGGTCAACTAAACATTTTTTAACTGTTTGCTTACCATTGTCTGTGAACAAGAAGCAGGGAGCATTTATCCATTAGGTACATTACATGAGGTGATACATTTAGGTGCCACGATCTCACGCATGCTCACTACCAAAGTCCTTCTGACAAGTAGACCTCCCTTTTGACCGCAACCGCTGCCGCATGAGCACCTCGACAGGCTCACCCCCGCCCAGGACTGGTGATAAAGTCAGGGAGGGCGTTTACTGACACACTGTAGGCTGATAGACTCCAGAGGACCTTGAAGGAGCTAGGCGGCATTGCGATCTGGGGAAGCCCGAGCCTCGTAGACAGCACTGAGGACATGAAGCTGGGCCAGCGAGGCCAGGATGTGAGTGGTTTCCTCAACCTGGGAGTCGATGAGGAGGGGAAAATCTGCATGGTTAGTGGCTGGTCTGACACGTGCTCAGCCGACTCCAAGAAACCAACGTTCCGTGAGAGAGGCGAGCGGAGCACACCGCTTGGAGACAGCCCTCACCCCTCCTCACGGCTTGGGCGGCCAATGCCCTGATCTTTGTCCTTGGGTCTCTTCCTTTTCAGAAGTGAAGTCTGTGGAGATGTCGCTCATCAGAGAGAGGGGAGAAGAGGAAAAGAGTACACAGCCCAAACCCGAGCAGGAAGCCGCCTCAGCAGGAGAAAACGAAGAAACCGAAGAAGGCAGCGACGGTGGCCCGGATGGCCCCGGCGCCCAGGCGCCATGAATGACGAAAACCACGAGGCCAGCGGCGATAGTGGCGGAGAAGCCGGAGAGCAGAGGCAGGAAGGACAGCCCCTCCAGGCCATTGTCCATCGTCGACAGCCATGGGACAGGCAGCGGGTGGTCCAGCGCCCATGTTCACCCAGGTCCAGGTGCAGGAGCTAGAGCGTATTTTCCGCCGCAACGCCTATCCCGACTTGTTTATGAGGTAAGCGAACTGCCAGGATATGGCGCCTTTTCCATCGAGCACGAAGCGCGTGTCCAGAGTGGCAGTTGGTGTTCTCCACAGGTCTGTCATCTTTTGAACAAAAGGCCACCTGGGGGATTTGAGACCTGGCAGGGGGCGGCTCTCCTGTAATTCGGTTCAGGGTAACAGCTTTTGGGACTCAAAGTAAATTGTATGCAGTATTAAATGAATCAAACTGGGAAACTTCGGCAGGCACCTGTTATTTTCCGTAACTTTCTATTAGAACCAAGGCAGGGAGGGATAAGGATGAGAAGCCCGAGGGGCATGGTGGAGCAAATCAGAGTAGGATCCTACCTTAATTTAAAATGTTGATAAATCTGTTCATCAGAAACTATTTTTGCATTGATTTTTATATTTTTAAATGCTGTATTTGAAAATTTTCATTTTGGCTAGTGATTTTTCTGCATCCGATTAATTTTGCTCTTGAGAGAAAAACTGTCTCTAAGCAAGCCTCAGCTAGATATTACAGAATAGTGGGGGCAGGAGGGTGGCAGTTAGTGTTTAAAAATTTGAAAATAAGCGCAAACAATGAACAGCAGAGAGTTTGTGTTGTTCTTTGGCATTAGTACATTTGGGAATGTACTCCATCCTGTACATCATAGATAGAGATAGATAGATAGATAGATAGATAGATAGATAGATAAGATATAGGCCAATAAAGCTATTTTTAAGCATCTAATTTAATCTATAAAATGGTTAAGAGCAATGGTTGAAAGTTGGTAGAGATGTTTCCTCAGTCAGAGATTTTAGTCATTTTGAAGTTAGTAACACTAAAAAAAACTAAATTAGAATTTCATGTGTTCTTGGGAACCATGCCTCCATGAGACTTGTTTTTTTAAAAAAAATCCTTTGTCAACTAAATTTTGAAATGGTGTGAATTTTTCTAGTACAGAAATTGGTTCATGAAATTAATCACTGACATTTCCCTGAAAAAAAATTTGAATAAGAAAGAAATAACATCTTATATTTAACTTACATCCACATCTCTGAATACTGAACATGTGTGGTTTTCTCTCTCAGACAGGATTGCTAGACGTATGAATGTGCCTGAAGCTAGAGTGCAGGTCAGTAAACTTTTTTTTTTAAGTCATTTGGCAGGGCAGCCATTCTAAAACCTACTTTAGGGCTTGCAGAACTTTGTCCTGGACATTCCCAAGTTGGTGTGTTTTTATTGCCTTTTCCATGATTGAAAAATAAGTTTGGGGTCTTAGTAGGTGGAAAATAGGATGAATAAACTCTAGTTTTTGGAAATTACCCATTGTCAGAGGGAACATGATTTCCAAATTGGAAAATTACTATAGTATACTATTTCTTGTATACAAAGATATGTGTATGTATATATATACATACATACACACACCTTTGTGTGTGTTTGTGTGTGTGTGTATACCTTTGTATAAACTGTACCTATATATACTTTATATTATTGTATGTCTATTATACACACACACACACACCTCAACTCCTAACATTGGTGTCATTGAGATAACACTTCCATTTGAGGTCATATTGGGGTTAAGTGTGAAGTGGAAATTTTCAAATTAATGTACCAAAGAGTTCAATTTTAGTAAATTATTTAAAGTCATGCAAAAGCTCATTGCAAAAGGGGTGAATTTGTAAATATTTAGGCGTTGGAAGGAGGGAATACATTAGAATACAACAGATGAACAGCTGATGTCTGTTTAGTTAGGCTGAGACTAATGGGAAAGATAGTCCCCCAAGTCTAGGTGCCTAGCCCTTCTGCTGTTGTTTTTTAAGTGTTTGGTGTAGTGGTGAAGAGAACTGCAGCCCTAAATTATAATTTTCTGGAATATTTTGATAGGTCAACCTGAAACTTTGCTAACTTAGTAGATTGTGCATTATGATGGAAATGGGAAGGGGAATTGCAACCTTTGAAATATGTCTAATAAAGAAACAAATGAAAACAACAATTTCAACAGAGTTCCACCAACCTAAGAAAGGTAGAAGTGTTAGGCAAAAATAATATCGAGTCGAACATGTGCTTTGGGGTTACCACACATTCAAAATTTTGGAAACTACTAAGTGCACTAGTGAATATTCTCTTGAGGAATTTCTAATACCTAAGAGATTTTTTTTTCTCTTTTTCTGTGGTCCTATTTTGAAGAGATGGGTTGTACGGAATTTCTTGGTAGTGGGGGGTGACTCTTTAGTTCAGGCTGGATTCTTACCTGTGGTAGTTTGAAATACTTTTTCATTTGCTCATTCAGTGATGACTAGCTTACAGGTCAATGGATCAAGAGGTGATTTCTGAGGCTGTAATAAAACTAGGTTGTATCAAAGAATAATTTTGGGGGAAAAGGGGAGACGAAAGGAAAGAAAAAATCAGGATGGGTTTATTAGCTTTGCTGCAGAGTGTGTGTGAGCACAGTGAAGGAAACGGGATGCAGATCTGGTGGTGGGCTGTCTGAAAGGCAGCCCAACCAAGCAGGCCACCAAGTGCTGGCATCCTAAGGCCATGGGCTGGGCTGGTAGTCAGGGCTGGCCAGGGTTTGAGAGGACCAGGCCTCTGCTTTTTCCTACAGGCAAAACCAGTTCAGAGGAAAATAAACACTTCAGTCTTCGTGACTTGCTTTTCCACTCCACAGATTTGCATAGTGTGCTCTTAACGGGGCTCTGAAGGGAAAAGGAGTCACAAGAAACGAATAAGAAAATTTCCTCATCAATTTTCAAATTCTACAACATGAATTCCCCTCAGAAATTGTTCCCAGTTTTGTTGAGATATAATTGATATACAGCATTGTATAAGTTTCAGGTGTACAACATAGTAATTTGACTTCAACATTTTGAAGTGATTACCACAAGTTTAGTTTATATCCATCACGTCACATAGATACAAACAAAAAAAGAAAAAAAATGTTTTTTTTTCCCTGTGATGAGAACTCATGGGACTTACTCTTTTAACAACTTTCACATATACCATAAAGGAGTGTCAATGTACTTATCATGTTGAAATTACATCCCAAGAGTTATCTTATAACTGGAACTTTGTACCTTTGACCACCTTCCCCTAACTCCTCTCTACCAAAGTCACTGCAAATCTGATCTTTTACTATTAGTTTCTTGTTTTTTTGTTTTTTTAGATTCCACATATAAGTGAGATCGTACAGCATTTGTCCAAAGAAAATTTTAATGGAGGTTTTCCCAATCTATTTTAAAAATGCAGTAAGACTTGTTTTATGAAACCAGCACTGGAAATATGTAAATCCTATATGCTATATTTCAGTTAGCCCAATTTGAGTTTTAGTTGTACTTATGCAGATTTGACCATGGGTACGCTTGGATCAAGCACCCAAATGAACTTGATTACACTGGCTTTTTTTGATGACATATTCTTGCAGCAGAAGGACCCAAATATAAAATGAAAGAGGGAAATGAGGCTCAGGCAGCTAGAGAAGGCCCTTAGAGAAGAACACTAAAACAGTGGTCCGCAACCTTTATTGCACAGGGAAGAGTGCTCCAAAGAGAATCTAATGCCTGATGACTGAGGTAGAATTAAGGCAGTGATGCTCGTGTTGGGGAGTGGCTGCAAATACAGATGAAGCTTCATTCGCTCTCCTGCTGCTCACCTCCTACTGTGTGGCCCAGTTCATACAGGCCACAGACCAGTACCAATCCGCATCCCAATGGCTGGGGACCCCTAACTTAAATTATGCCATTTGGAAACCTCCAAAAGAATTTAAATATTATCTAAAGCCCATTAACTAGGACACTGAGAAGAAAGGAAGTCTAACTGACAGTTCTGTTTGTTCGGTTGCAAAAATAGTTGGCAGATTTTTAGGGAGGAGTCGTTCTATGTGACCCTCTCACCACACGGTTGTGACTCTCTTCCTAAAATGCCTGTTCCACCGCCTTGCCTTAAGAATGAAGGGTGACATGGAGATCTCCTGATGGAATAGCAGGTCTTGGGGGAAACTACCATGCTGGACAGCTGCAGCTGCAGTCCAGGTCCTGGAGCTGTAGCCAGAGCAGAGTGAGCTGACCTGGTCCTGAGTGAGGAAGAGTTGAAGGGTGGAGCCGGGTGGAGTATGCAGAATTGACAGCAGCGACAATTATTATTATTATTATTATTATTATTATTATTATTACTACTACTACTACTACTACTACTACTACTACTACTACTATTACTACTACTACTATTACTTTGCCTCTTTACCCTCAAACACTTGGCTGGGTAAGGATTTTAAGAGGTTTTAGTAAATTTGGGCCGAGTTAGTCTAAACATTCGTTACCTCAAAAGCCTGAAATATTAAGGCAGTGTCTAGGGCTTCATCTATACTTGTATCCCAGCAAACAAGTCACGAACTCTCTGGGCCTCCATGACCAAGCCTCATCACAATACCATCTTTTTAACTATTAAGGGGTTTCAGATGATGAATAACCCTTTAGGCATCCCCGAAGGAAAGATTTCGGTTAAAAACCCAACAGGCTCCTGTTGATTCTTTACACTGAAGATGACCTTTTCAAAATGGGGCTGTTTCCCTCAGCATTTTTTTGAAGGCACCCACGTTTTACTATGTTCTGCTTCTCCACAGGACACAGACATACCAAGCATAGCAATAACAGCAGACACAGAGAGCAATTCTCAGCTCCACCTGCATCTAAGAGTGGGAACAAATAATATTAAAGGTGGGAGGAGAGAGAAAACAATGAGCACATAGTTGGTGCTCACTGTGGGTGAGCAGAAGGGAAGAGACTTTAGCAAGAAGGAAATAGTCTTCTCTGGCGCAGTTTAAAATCTTAAGGGCATAGAGAGTTGCTTACTGTGTTTTTATTTTATTTTATTTTATTTCCATGCATGACATCAAATGCTATTGTACTAAAGCAATCCCTTTTTCTCTCGATTGAAGGTTTGGTTCAAGATAGGAGAGCCAAGTGGAGGAGACATCAGAGGGCATTGATGCTCAGAAACATGCCCCCCGTGGTCCTGGGCCCCCAGTCTTCATACCTCGCGCAGACCATTCAATGCCATCTTTATTCCTCAGCCAGTTTGGATATGGGTTCTGGAGCCACTGCCGTGGGGCTGCCTCTGCTGCCCATGCCACCCTTTTTCTCTGTTGTTGCCTCCTCCGCCCTTGTTTCTTGCACCTTTGCCTCCCTGGGCCTGCCCCCACATGGCTGGGCCTGTTCCATACACCAGTGGTCCTTTTATAGCCCCCATTTTCTAAGCAGTCGTCTCCGTGAAATTGTTTTTTTTCCAAAGGCTTTCGAGCCAGATTCAAATTCTGCAAACCTCACCACCAATAAAGTTCACCAGTACCTGCTCAGTGTATTAAATAAAAGTACAAAGTCACTGACCCACTGTTTTACAGCACATTTTGTAGTCTAATAAAGTTGTGAATTCTCTGCATGTTTGTTTTGTGTGTCACATCGGGTTAGTAAATTTGATGGAAATTGCTGAGAAAATGTCATTTGAAAAAGAGGCCACTTGCCAGACTCAGTCCCTCCAGCCCCTTCCCCAACCCCCACCCATTCTCCACTGGGACCATGTAGATATACAAGACACAGTGGGGTGAGTCCCTAAGGAGAGAAGTGTGTCTCAAGGCGGCCAGAGCCCATCGGGGTGACAGCTCAGGCACAACAAGGACTCTAAGGGAATTTTCTAAGAGGCTACTCACAGGGCTTTAATGGAGAAGTGGGAACGGGCATTCATCGGTACTCTCCAAATTCCGTTCACTCCTTCCCTTTTGTGCAGGGGACATGGGGATAGAAAGTTCTAGCGGGAGGGTCCTACCTTTAAAGGTAAGAGAGAAGAGCTCCCTCTAGCCAGCACGAGGCCCTGCTCTTCTCCCCCATCCCTAGACCTGGAGAGCATATTATTACTGCTCCTTCCCCAGTCAGAGCTGACAATCATGCCTGCAAGTGTATTTTGTCACCTTCAGAACCTTGAGAGAACCCTGCTTCTAGCTAATTCCACAAAGGAACCTTGGATTTAGTGCTGTCTGAAGCAAGGAGAGGGTCCTAGCAATGATCCACAATAATCACTGCATTTAAAAGGAGCGGGTAGACCTTGGCTTTGTCCATGCTGCCTTCTTTGCGTGGAATTGTCAGGATTGAAAACACAACACATGACATACAGATACGTATAGATGAATGGTATGCTCCCTATATCATACAACATGCGACACACAAACACACCAGAAAACACCCGCAGCACAAGCAGAATTGGCCGTTATTAAAATGGCCTTTCCGTGAAGTACATTTGTGGCCCGTCGTCCTTGCCTTCAGTTACTTCAAGTTCAAGGCCGGGAAAGGACATGGCTTCTATCCACTTGGACTTGGGGAGGGGGAGGGGCTCGTGCGGAACCGAAGCAGTGTACCTGTTTGCCTGGCCGTTTTGTTTACACTGACACACAACACTTCTGGTTGCCAGAACAACCACCAGCCCTGGGGGAAGAGTTTTGCGGATGGACCAAAACTGTCCCTCGGTTCCTTCAGGTCTGGGCGGGGCGGGGCGGGGTGGGGGTGGGGGCCCGCAGCCGATCCGAGATGGGGTCCCTCCTTCTCAGGCGGCAGCAATGGTTCCAGTGCCTTGCCCCGGGATGGAGAAGCATAGCTTACGTAGATCCCCAAGCCTAGCAAAGCCGTCGCCGCACGCGTGGCCGCTCTCGCTCACATTCTCCCCTCAGTCTGAGACCTGAATGGCCTCAGCCATCAGTTATGGGCCTCAGCCCTGGCTCCCAAACCGATCCTACAGCTTCCGCTCAGCAAGGTGTCATCTCAAGAGCAGTCTGAGGGCACCATCTTTTGCGTCTGACTGCAGGATCCGTTTGTAAATAGCAGGGTGTTTTTTTTAAACCCCTCCCTGGTATGTTCTGGGTGCAGATCATGCTACTCTTTTTCGTCGTGCATTTAAATCGTGTCAGACGCTAGGGGGAAACTGGCTACTTTTAAGTATAACATCTGGCTTCACTGGTCCTCTGGCTTTGATTGTCTCATGACTACCCTAACGGATTTAACTACCACGAGACCTGAGGTGGAATGGTGCCATGCCGTGGGTCACGTTTTTAGTGCTTAAAGTCTTGCCTGCATTATCTGCATTAATCTCCGTACATTATAAAACTTAAGTCCAAACCTAGCATTGGTTTTAAGCTCTAGCTGCTCTTGAAATCTGGACGTTAGAACTTATTTTCCTACACGGAAAGTATATCGTCGGGCTTCCCACAATTCGAAATTTGAAGCAAATTTCGGAGTGAATAAAAAATAAAAGGGTTAATTACCCAAGTTTAGATTTGGCTCCGAGGGCTTTTCTTCTCGATATTTATTTTACTGTCATCAGTTGCATCCAACGGGACAACAATTGGTGCCGAAACAACAACAACAAACAACAACAACAACAAACAACAACAACAATCTAGATTTTAATAAGAGTAGGATTGGGTTGGGGGACACCGATATATAAACGAGGCTTAGGACATTCAAATTGATATGCCTTGTCCCACAACTTATTCCACCTGTGCCCATTTGTCGCACCCTTCCATGATATATCATTTAAAAAAAAACTGCAGTAAAATACAGCTAGCATAAAATTACCTATTTTAAAGTGCACCGTTCAGTGGCATTTAACGTGTTCACAGCGTTCCGCCACCATCACCACCACCTAGTTTCAAAACATATTTATCATCTTAAAATGAAACCCCTTATTCGTTTAGCAGTCATTTCCCATCCTTCCCTCCTTCAGCCCTGGCAACCACTAATCCGCTTTCTCTCTCTGTGGATTTGCCTATTCTGAATATTTAATATTTGTGGAATCATACAATATGTGACCTTTTGTGCCTGGCCTCTTTCACTTAGCATGTTTTCTGAGGTTCATCCACAATCCACCAGGTATTAGTACTTTTTATTTTTTTCTCTAGTTGAATAACACTCCGTTGTATGGATATGCCACGTTTTGTTTAGCCATTTCTCAGTTGGTGGACATTTGGATTACTTCCACCTTTTAGCTGTTGTGAATAGTGCTGCTGTTTACATTTATCTACAGTTATTTGTTTGTTTAAATACCCATTTTTAATTCTTTTCAGTGTATACGTAGACGTGGAAGTGCTGGGCCGTGTGGTTTAAATTTCTGAGGAACTGCCAAATACAGCAATTTGCACTATTTTGCATTCACCTAGCAATGAATGAGGGTTCCAATTTCTCCACATCCTCACCAACACTTATTACATTCCATTCTTTTTTTTTTTTTTTATTACAGACAGCCTAGTGGGTGTGAGGTGATATCTCTCATTGTGGTTTTGATTTGCATTTCCCTAATGATTAATGATATTGAGCCTCTTTTCATGATTGTTGGCCATTTTTACATATTCTTTTTTAAAAATTTATTTAAAAATTATAGTTGACATACAATATTATATTGGTTTCAGGTGTACACCATAGAGATTAGACATTCATATACTTTATGAAGTGATCACCATGATAAACCTAGTACCCGCCTGGCACCATACATAGTTATTACAACATTATTGTTTAAAAATTTTGTTTACTTCTGACTTTAAAGGGAATTTTTCTAACAAACATTAACCGCCACGTAAAGTATATTGTATGCTGTGAAATTGGGGCAGACACCCTCTATCAGGTTAAGGAATATAATGAATTTGCTAAGAATTTTTACCATGAATTAAATTTTATCAAATGTTTTCTCTGCATCCATTGAGATGATGCTTTTTCCCCTGTAATATATAAGTGTGGTAAATTATATTAATAAATTTTGTAATGTTCTAGTATTGTATCCTGGGGTACAACACCCAACAGATCATAAATATTCATTTTAATGCGTTACTGGATTTAATTCATGATTTAATTTTTTTAATTATTTCGTTTAGGATTTTTACATCTGCAGTTGTGAGAGATTCTTCTACAATTTTCTTTTCCTATTTATATTATTGCCTGGTTTTAATATCAAAATTCTGGCAGCATCACAAATTTTGTTGTGGTTATTCTTTCTTTTTCTGTTCTCTGAAATAGACTGGGCAAGATTACAATGAACTTTTTCTGAATTGTTTGTCAGAATTAGCTTATAACCCCCCCTGGCGCGCATGTGTTTTGTTTTGTTTCCGCAGATATATTTTAAACTAATTCAACGTTGTAAAAATAGCTATAGCGCTCTAATTAAATTTTCTATTTCTTCTTGAGTCAGTTTGGTAATTTTCATTTTTCTAGGGAACTAGTCATTTCATATAAGTCTTCAAATTTGGTTGCATGAATTTTATAGCATTCTCTTAGTTTTGAAAAAATTCTATTATGCATGTAATGATTCTCCCTTTCAATTTCTGTCAGTTTTTATTAGTGTTTACAAAGCATCAGCTTTTTTTCCTTGATAATTTCTACTGTAATTTGTTTTCTTTTTTTCCCCACCTCTCCCCCACCCCTTCCCCTCTGGCAACCATCAGTTTGTTCTCTGTATCTATGGGTCTCTTTTTTTGTTTGGTTTGGTTTGGTTTATTCAATTGTTTTGTTTTGTTTTGATTTTAGATTCCACAAATAAGTGAAGTCATACGCTATTTGTCTTTCTCTGTCTGACTTACTTCACTTAGCATAATATCCTCTAGGTCCATCCATGTTGTCCCAAATGGCAAGATTTCATTCTTTACTTACTGGTGAATAATATTCCGATGTATATACATATACATACCACATCTTCTTTATGCATTCATCCACTGATAGCCATCTAGGTTGCTTCCATATCTTGGTTATTGTAAGGAATGCTGCAAATGAACGTAGGTGTGCACGTATCTTTTCTAAATTAGTGTTTTTTTTTGGATTTCTTCGAATAAATACCCAGAAGTGGAGTTTCTAGGTCACAAGGCAGTTCTAGTTTTTAAACCCCCCCCTTTAATTCCCACCCCCACTTCCACCCCTGACCTATGGATGTTGCCGTTTCCTCTTAAGAACTGGATCTCTGAAGGCAGGGCGTCTCCCCCCACACGCTCGCAGCGTGCACCCGGGGCCTGGCACCCCCGGCACACTCGAGGAGCCTGGTGCAAGTGGGGCCTGGCGCACTCGGGGTATGGTCTGTGGCTCCACCTGGAGCGCGAACCTAGGACTTCTGCGTGTAAAGCGTGTGTGCTAACAACTACACTATGGGGCCAACCCCTAGTTTTAATTTTTTTGAGGAACCGCCATACTGTTTTCCACAGCGGCTGTACCAATTTGTATTTGCGCCAACGGTGAGTGAGGGTTCCCTTTTCTCCGCATCCTCTCCAACACTTTTGTGTTTGTTGACTTTTTGATGATAGCCATTCTGACAGGTGTGAGGTGGTTTTCTCATTGTGGTTTTCATTTCCATTTCCCTTATGATTAGTAACATTGAGCATATCTTCCTGTGTCTGTTGGCCAACATTTCTCCTTGGACAAAGGTCTATTCAGGTCCTCTGCTCATTTTTTAATCAGACTGTTTCGTTGTTGTTGTTGGGTTGTATGAGTCCCTCGTGTATTTTTATATTAACCCCTTATCAGATATATCTTCTCCCATTCACTATGTTCTCTTTTCATTTTGTTAATGGTTTCCTTTCCTATACAGAAACTTTTTAGTTTCATGCAGTCCCACTTGTTTATTTTTGCCTTTGTTGCTCGTGCCTGAGGAGACATATCCAAGAGGATATTGGTAAGACTGATGTCAAAGAATTTACTGCATATGTTTTCTTCTGGAAGTTTTACTGTTTCAGGTCTTATATTTAAGTCTTTAATCCATTTTGAGTTTATTTTGTATATGTTATTTAAACAGTGGTCTAGTTTGTGTGTTTTGTGTGTGTGTGTGTCTGTGTGTGTGTATCTGTCCAGCTTTCCCAACATTATTTATTGAAGAGAGTGTTGTTTTTCTATTGTATATTCTTGCCTCCTTTGTTCTATATTAATTGACTATATACGTGAGAGTTTATTTCTCTCGCTATTCTGGTCCATTTTTCTATGTGTCTGTTTTTGTGCCAGTACCATGCTGTTTTGATTATGATATCTTTGTAGTGTAGTTTAAAACCAGGGAGCGTGATACCGCCAACTTTGTTCTTTTTTTCTCAAGATTGCTGTGGCTCTTCGGAGTCTTTTGTGGTTCTGTATAAATTTTAGTATCATTCATTTTAGTTCTGTGAAAATGCCATTGGTGTTTTGATAGGGATTGCATTGAACCTATAGATTGCTTGGGGTAGTGTGGACATATTAATGATGTTAATTCTTCTTATTCATATCACCGTATGTGCTTCCATTAATTTGTATCTTCTTCTTCTTTGCTTTCTTCAATGTCTTACAGTTTTCTGGTTGCAGGTCTTTCACCCCTTTGGTTAAATAGATTCCCAGGTATTTTGTCCTTTTTGATGCAATTGTAAATGGGACTTTTAAAAATTTTTCTCTTTCTGTTAGTTCACTATTGTATAAAAATGCAGCTGATGTCTGAATGTTAATTTTGTTTTTGAAAAACTTAATTCATTTATTAGTTCTGATAGTTGTGTGTGTGTGTGTGTGTGTGTGTGTGTGTGTGTGAATCTTTAGAGTTCTCTCTGTATATATCCTATCACCTGAAATAGTGACAGTTTTGCTTCTTCCTTTCCAATTTGGATGTCTTTTATTTCTTTTTCTTGTCTGATTGCTGTGGCTAGGACCTCCAATACTATGTTGAATAGAAATGGTGAGAGTGGGCAATGCTGTCTTGTTCCTGATGTTAGAGAAAAAAGCTTTCAGCTTTTCACCATTGAGTAATGTTGGCTGTGGGTTTGTCATATATGGCCTTTATTATGTTGAGGTCTGTTCCCTCTATTCCCACTTTGCTGAGAGTTTTTATCATAGTTGCTGGACTTCGTCAGTTTTTATACATCTATTGATATCATATGATTTTTATCTTTCATTTTGTTTACGTGGTTTATACTAATTCATTTGCAGATATTGAACCAACCTTGCATCTCAGGAATAAATTCCACGTGATCATGGTGTATGATCTTTTAATGTATTGGTGAATTCAGTTTGCTCTTATTTCGTTGAAAGTTTTTACATCTATGTTTATTAGGTAATGCTGGCCATGTAGAATAAATTTAGGAGCTTTTCCTCATCTTCAAGTTTTAGGAATAGTTTGAGATCTGTAAGTATTAATTCTTCTTTAACAGTTTGGTAGAATTCACCTATGAAGCCATCTGGTCCAGGACTTTTGTTTGGTGGAAGGTTTTTGATCACTGATTTGCTGTCATCGGTCTGTTCAAATTTTGTTTCTTCCTGATTCACTCGTTGAAGATTGTATAGCTCTAGAAATGTATCCATTTATTCCTGGTTGTCCAATTTGTTAGCATATAATGGTTTGCAGTATTTTCTTTTAATCTTTTGTATATCTGTGGTGTCAGCTGTCACTTCTCTTTCATTTCTGATTTTACTTATTTGTACATATTCTTTGAGAAAAAAATGTGTCTAAATATTTTGCCTATTTTTAATTTGGTGTTTTATCTTTACATTGCTGAGTTGTAAGGGTTCTTTATGTATTCTGGAAACTAGACTCTTATCAGGTAAATGATTTGTAAATATTTTATTCCAGTCTGTAGATTGTCTTTCAGTTTCTTCATAGTGTCCTTTTAGGTACAAGTGTTATTTTTTAAAAAAATTTTTGATGAAGTTCAGTTTATCTCATTTTTCTTTTATTGTTTATGCTTTTGTTATCATATCGAAAAATCCATTGCTAAATCTAAGATTATGAGTTTTTCCCCTTTTCTCCTAAGATTTTTATAATTTTAATTTTTTTTGTTTAGATATGTGTTTAATTTTGAGTTAATTTTTGTATATGATGTGAGTTAAGTTTCCAACTTAGTTCTTTTACATAAAGATATTCAGTTGTCCAGCATTTGTTGAAGAGATAATTATGTCTTGGTACCCTTATCCAAAATCAATTGACTGTAGATGTATGAGTTTATTTCTAGTTTATCAATTCTATTCTGTTGATCTATATGTCTCCCCTATGCCTGTACAACAAACACTGTCTTGATTACTGCAGCTTTGTAGTAATTTTTCAAATTTAGAAATCTGGATACTACAACTTTTGATTTTCTTTTTAAAGATTGTTTTGGCTATTTGGATTCCTTTATAAGTCCATATGATTTAGGAGTTTTGTTCCTTGCATTTTTTTTTTGTATGGAGGCAATTTAAAACACCAAAGCGTTCTCTTACTACAAAGAAGATTCTTTTATCAGCAAACCTTCTCTAGTTGTGAATTTTTTACTGAATTCCAACATTCGACAAAAGTTGATTCTGCCTCTATAATTTTTGTTTATTCATTTGTTTCATTTTTGTTTTATATTCCACATATGAATGAAATCATACAGTGAACATAATGTAATATATATATATATATATATGTGTGTGTGTGTGTGTGGTGTGTGTGTGTATACACACACACAGAGATGTCAGATATAATTTTTAAAATTTATTGAGGTAACATTGGTTAATAACATTATACAAATTTCAGGTGTACATTATAATTTGGCATCTGTATACTCTATTGTGTGTTCACCACCAAAAGCCTAGGTGCCATCTGTTATCATACATTTCACTCCCTTCATCCATTTCATCCTCCTCCCACCCCTTTCTCTAGTAACCACCATTCTGTTGTCTGTATCTATGAGTTTCTTTTTGTTTTATGTTTGCTTGTTTGTGAATTTTTGGTTCCTACTCTATGTAGGAGTGAAATCACGGTTTTTGTCCTTTTCCATGTGACTTCTTTCACTTAGCATAATACCCTCAAGATTCATCCACGTTATTGCAAATGGGCGTATTTCACTTTTTATGTCTGAGCTGTAGTCCTAATACATATATTTCACACCTCTTTATCCATTCATCTGTTGATGGATTTGAATTATAATTTTGAACACCTGAAACTTATATGTTATAAACCAATGTTACCTCAATTTTTAAAAAGCCCCTAAAAAGTGGATTCTGAGAATTTTAGCTCAATATTTCCTTTAGCGGAGAGATGGAGCCCTGGAGTTCTCTACTCCACTATTTACTATCCCCTTTATCTTCAACCTCTTTTTTAACTGCTTCTTTAACCTCTGCATATAACATATTTGAATATATTCAATAAAAAAAAATAATAATAAAGGCCATATATGACAAACCCACAGCCAACATTACTCAATGGTGAAAAGCTGAAAGCTTTTTTCTCTAACATCAGGAACAAGACAACATTGCCCACTCTCACCATTTCTATTCAACATAGTATTGGAGGTCCTAGCCACAGCAATCAGACAAGAAAAAGAAATAAAAGACATCCAAATTGGAAAGGAAGAAGCAAAACTGTCACTATTTCAGGTGATAGGATATATACAGAGAGAACTCTAAAGATTCACACACACACACACACACACACACAACTATCAGAACTAATAAATGAATTAAGTTTTTCAAGAACAAAATTAACATTCAGACATCAGCTGCATTTTTATACAATAGTGAACTAACAGAAAGAGAAAAATTTTTTAAGTCCCATTTACAATTGCATCAAAAAGGACAAAATACCTGGGAATCTATTTAACCAAAGGGGTGAAAGACCTGCAACCAGAAAACTGTAAGACATTGAAGAAAGCAAAGAAGAAGAAGATACAAATTAATGGAAGCACATACGGTGATATGAATAAGAAGAATTAACATCATTAATATGTCCACACTACCCCAAGCAATCTATAGGTTCAATGCAATCCCTATCAAAACACCAATGGCATTTTCACAGAACTAAAATGAATGATACTAAAATTTATACAGAACCACAAAAGACTCCGAAGAGCCACAGCAATCTTGAGAAAAAAAGAACAAAGTTGGCGGTATCACGCTCCCTGGTTTTAAACTACACTACAAAGATATCATAATCAAAACAGCATGGTACTGGCACAAAAACAGACACATAGAAAAATGGACCAGAATAGCGAGAGAAATAAACTCTCACGTATATAGTCAATTAATATAGAACAAAGGAGGCAAGAATATACAATAGAAAAACAACACTCTCTTCAATAAATAATGTTGGGAAAGCTGGACAGATACACACACACAGACACACACACACACACAAACACACAAACTAGACCACTGTTTAAATAACATATACAAAATAAACTCAAAATGGATTAAAGACTTAAATATAAGACCTGAAACAGAAAAACTTCCAGAAGAAACATATGCAGTAAATTCTTTGACATCAGTCTTACCAATATCCTCTTGGATATGTCTCCTCAGGCACGAGCAACAAAGGCAAAAATAAACAAGTGGGACTGCATGAAACTAAAAAGTTTCTGTATAGGAAAGGAAACCATTAACAAAATGAAAAGAGAACATAGTGAATGGGAGAAGATATATCTGATAAGGGGTTAATATAAAAATACACGAGGGACTCATACAACCCAACAACAACAACGAAACAGTCTGATTAAAAAATGAGCAGAGGACCTGAATAGACCTTTGTCCAAGGAGAAATGTTGGCCAACAGACACAGGAAGATATGCTCAATGTTACTAATCATAAGGGAAATGGAAATGAAAACCACAATGAGAAAACCACCTCACACCTGTCAGAATGGCTATCATCAAAAAGTCAACAAACACAAAAGTGTTGGAGAGGATGCGGAGAAAAGGGAACCCTCACTCACCGTTGGCGCAAATACAAATTGGTACAGCCGCTGTGGAAAACAGTATGGCGGTTCCTCAAAAAATTAAAACTAGGGGTTGGCCCCATAGTGTAGTTGTTAGCACACACGCTTTACACGCAGAAGTCCTAGGTTCGCGCTCCAGGTGGAGCCACAGACCATACCCCGAGTGCGCCAGGCCCCACTTGCACCAGGCTCCTCGAGTGTGCCGGGGGTGCCAGGCCCCGGGTGCACGCTGCGAGCGTGTGGGGGGAGACGCCCTGCCTTCAGAGATCCAGTTCTTAAGAGGAAACGGCAACATCCATAGGTCAGGGGTGGAAGTGGGGGTGGGAATTAAAGGGGGGGGTTTAAAACTAGAACTGCCTTGTGACCTAGAAACTCCACTTCTGGGTATTTATTCGAAGAAATCCAAAACACTAATTAGAAAAGATACGTGCACACCTACGTTCATTGCAGCATTCCTTACAATAACCAAGATATGGAAGCAACCTAGATGGCTATCAGTGGATGAATGCATAAAGAAGATGTGGTATGTATATGTATATACATCGGAATATTATTCACCAGTAAGTAAAGAATGAAATCTTGCCATTTGGGACAACATGGATGGACCTAGAGGATATTATGCTAAGTGAAGTAAGTCAGACAGAGAAAGACAAATAGCGTATGACTTCACTTATTTGTGGAATCTAAAATCAAAACAAAACAAAACAATTGAATAAACCAAACCAAACCAAACAAAAAAAGAGACCCATAGATACAGAGAACAAACTGATGGTTGCCAGAGGGGAAGGGGTGGGGGGAGAGGTGGGGAAAAAAAGAAAACAAATTACAGTAGAAATTATCAAGGAAAAAAAGCTGATGCTTTGTAAACACTAATAAAACTGACAGAAATTGAAAGGGAGAATCATTACATGCATAATAGAATTTTTTCAAAACTAAGAGAATGCTATAAAATTCATGCAACCAAATTTGAAGACTTATATGAAATGACTAGTTCCCTAGAAAAAATGAAAATTACCAAACTGACTCAAGAAGAAATAGAAAATTTAATTAGAGCGCTATAGCTATTTTTACAACGTTGAATTAGTTTAAAATATATCTGCGGAAACAAAACAAAACACATGCGCGCCAGGGGGGGTTATAAGCTAATTCTGACAAACAATTCAGAAAAAGTTCATTGTAATCTTGCCCAGTCTATTTCAGAGAACAGAAAAAGAAAGAATAACCACAACAAAATTTGTGATGCTGCCAGAATTTTGATATTAAAACCAGGCAATAATAAATAGGAAAAGAAAATTGTAGAAGAATCTCTCACAACTGCAGATGTAAAAATCCTAAACGAAATAATTAAAAAAATTAAATCATGAATTAAATCCAGTAACGCATTAAAATGAATATTTATGATCTGTTTGGGTGTTGTACCCCAGGATACAATACTAGAACATTACAAAATTTATTAATATAATTTACCACACTTATATATTACAGGGGAAAAAGCATCATCTCAATGGATGCAGAGAAAACATTTGATAAAATTTAATTCATGGTAAAAATTCTTAGCAAATTCATTATATTCCTTAACCTGATAGAGGGTGTCTGCCCCAATTTCACAGCATACAATATACTTTACGTGGCGGTTAATGTTTGTTAGAAAAATTCCCTTTAAAGTCAGAAGTAAACAAAATTTTTAAACAATAATGTTGTAATAACTATGTATGGTGCCAGGCGGGTACTAGGTTTATCATGGTGATCACTTCATAAAGTATATGAATGTCTAATCTCTATGGTGTACACCTGAAACCAATATAATATTGTATGTCAACTATAATTTTTAAATAAATTTTTAAAAAAGAATATGTAAAAATGGCCAACAATCATGAAAAGAGGCTCAATATCATTAATCATTAGGGAAATGCAAATCAAAACCACAATGAGAGATATCACCTCACACCCACTAGGCTGTCTGTAATAAAAAAAAAAAAAATGGAATGTAATAAGTGTTGGTGAGGATGTGGAGAAATTGGAACCCTCATTCATTGCTAGGTGAATGCAAAATAGTGCAAATTGCTGTATTTGGCAGTTCCTCAGAAATTTAAACCACACGGCCCAGCACTTCCACGTCTACGTATACACTGAAAAGAATTAAAAATGGGTATTTAAACAAACAAATAACTGTAGATAAATGTAAACAGCAGCACTATTCACAACAGCTAAAAGGTGGAAGTAATCCAAATGTCCACCAACTGAGAAATGGCTAAACAAAACGTGGCATATCCATACAACGGAGTGTTATTCAACTAGAGAAAAAAATAAAAAGTACTAATACCTGGTGGATTGTGGATGAACCTCAGAAAACATGCTAAGTGAAAGAGGCCAGGCACAAAAGGTCACATATTGTATGATTCCACAAATATTAAATATTCAGAATAGGCAAATCCACAGAGAGAGAAAGCGGATTAGTGGTTGCCAGGGCTGAAGGAGGGAAGGATGGGAAATGACTGCTAAACGAATAAGGGGTTTCATTTTAAGATGATAAATATGTTTTGAAACTAGGTGGTGGTGATGGTGGCGGAACGCTGTGAACACGTTAAATGCCACTGAACGGTGCACTTTAAAATAGGTAATTTTATGCTAGCTGTATTTTACTGCAGTTTTTTTTTAAATGATATATCATGGAAGGGGTGCGACAAATGGGCACAGGTGGAATAAGTTGTGGGACAAGGCATATCAATTTGAATGTCCTAAGCCTCGTTATATATCGGTGTCCCCCAACCCAATCCTACTCTTATTAAAATCTAGATTGTTGTTGTTGTTGTTGTTGTTGTTGTTGTTGTTGTTGTTGTTGTTTCGGCACCAATTGTTGTCCCGTTGGATGCAACTGATGACAGTAAAATAAATATCGAGAAGAAAAGCCCTCGGAGCCAAATCTAAACTTGGGTAATTAACCCTTTTATTTTTTATTCACTCCGAAATTTGCTTCAAATTTCGAATTGTGGGAAGCCCGACGATATACTTTCCGTGTAGGAAAATAAGTTCTAACGTCCAGATTTCAAGAGCAGCTAGAGCTTAAAACCAATGCTAGGTTTGGACTTAAGTTTTATAATGTACGGAGATTAATGCAGATAATGCAGGCAAGACTTTAAGCACTAAAAACGTGACCCACGGCATGGCACCATTCCACCTCAGGTCTCGTGGTAGTTAAATCCGTTAGGGTAGTCATGAGACAATCAAAGCCAGAGGACCAGTGAAGCCAGATGTTATACTTAAAAGTAGCCAGTTTCCCCTAGCGTCTGACACGATTTAAATGCACGACGAAAAAGAGTAGCATGATCTGCACCCAGAACATACCAGGGAGGGGTTTAAAAAAAACACCCTGCTATTTACAAACGGATCCTGCAGTCAGACGCAAAGATGGTGCCTCAGACTGCTCTTGAGAGTGACACCTTGCTGAGCGGAAGCTGTAGGATCGGTTTTGGGAGCCAGGGCTGAGGCCCCATAACTGATGGCTGAGGCCATTCAGGTCTCAGGACTGAGGGGAGAATGTGAGCGAGAGCGGCGGCCACGCGTGCGGCGGACGGCTTTGCTAGGCTTGGGGATCTACGGAGTAAGGCTATGCTTCTCCGATCCCGGGGCAAGGCACTGGAACCATTGCTGCCGCCTGAGAAGGAGGGGACCCCGATCTCGGATCGGCTGCGGGCCCCCACCCCCACCCCGCCCCGCCCCGCCCAGACCTGAAGGAACCGAGGGGACAGTTTTGGTCCATCCGCAAAACTCTTCCCCAGGGCTGGCTGGGGTTGTTCTGGCAACCAGAAGTGTTGTGTGTGTCAGTGTAAACAAAACGGCCAGGCAAACAGGTACACTGCTTCGGTTCCGCACGAGCCCCTCCCCCTCCCCAAGTCCAAGGTGGATAGGAAGCCATGTCCTTTCCCGGCCTTGAACTTGAAGTAACTGAAGGCAAGGACGACGGGCCACAAGATGTACTTCACGGAAAGGCCATTTTAATAACGGCCAATTCTGCTTGTGCTGCGGGTGTTTTCTGGGTGTGTTTGTGTGTCGCATGTTGTATGATATAGGGAGCATACCATGTCATCTATACGTATCTGTATGTCATGTGTGTGTTTTCAATCCTGACAATTCCACGCAAAGAAGGCAGCATGGACAAAGCCAAGGTCTACCCGCTCCTTTTAAATGCAGTGATTATTGTGGATCATTGCTAGGGGACCCTCTCCTTGCTTCAGACAGCACTAAATCCAGAGGTTCCTTTGGGTGTTGAATTAGCTAGAAGCAGGGTTCTCTCAAGGTTGCTGAAGGTGACAAAATACACTTGCAGGCATGATTGTCAGCTCTGAGCTGGGGAAGGAGCAGTAATATATGCTCTCCAGGTCTAGGGATGGGGGAGAAGGGAGCAGGGCCTCGTGCTGGGCTAGAGGGAGCCTCTTCTTCTCTTACCTTTGAAGAGGTAGGACCCTCCCGCTAGAACGGTTTCTATCCCCATGTCCCCTGCACAAAAGGGAAGGAGTGAACGGAATTTGGAGAGTACCGGATGAATGCCCGGTTCCCACTTCTCCATTAAAGCCCTGTGAGTAGCCTCTTAGAAAATTCCCCTTAGAGTCCTCTGTTGTGCCTGAGCTGTCACCCCGATGGGGCTCTGGCCTGCCTTGAGACACACTGTTCTCTCCTTAGGGACTCACCCCACTGTGTCTTGTATATCTACATGGTCCCAGTGGAGAATGGGTGGGGGTTGGGGGGAAGGGGCTGGAGGGACTGAGGTGCTGGGGGCAAGGTGGGCCTCTTTGTTTCAAATGACATTTTCTCAGCAATTTCCATCAAATTTACTAACCCGATGTGACACACAAAACAAACATGCAGAGAATTCACAACTTTATTGAGACTACAAAAATGTGCTGTAAAACAGTGGGTCAGTGACTTTGTACTTTTATTTAATACACTGAGCAGGTACTGGTGAACTTTATTGGTGGTGAGGTTTGCAGAATTTGAATCTGGCTCGAAAGCCTTTGGAAAAAAAACAATTTCACGGAGACGACTGCTTAGAAAATGGGGGCTATAAAAGGACCACTGGTGGTATGGAACCAGGCCCAGCCATGTGGGGGCAGGCCCCAGGGAGGCAAAGGTGCAAGAAACAAGGGCGGAGGAGGCAACAACAGAGGAGGAAAGGGTGGCATGGGCAGCAGAGGCAGCCCCAGCGGCAGTGGCTCCAGAACCCATATCCAAACTGGCTGAGGAATAAAGATGGCATTGAATGGTCTGCGCGAGGGTATGAAGACTGGGGGCCCAGGACCACGGGGGGCATGTTTCTGAGCATCAATGCCCTCTGATGTCTCCTCCACTTGGCTCTCCTATTCTTGAACCAAACCTTCAATCGGAGAGAAAAAGGGATTGCTTTAGTACAATAGCATTTGATGTCATGCATGGAAAAAAAATAAAATAAAATAAAAACACAGTAAGCAACTCTCTATGCCCTTAAGATTTTAAACTGCGCCAGAGAAGACTATTTCCTTCTTGCTAAAGTCTCTTCCCTTCTGCTCACCCACAGTGAGCACCAACTATGTGCTCATTGTTTTCTCTCTCCTCCCACCTTTAATATTATTTGTTCCCACTCTTAGATGCAGGTGGAGCTGAGGAATTGCTCTCTGTGTCTGCTGTTATTGCTATGCTTGGTATGTCTGTGTCCTGTGGAGAAGCAGAACATAGTAAAACGTGGGTGCCTTCAAAAAAATGCTGAGGGAAACAGCCCCCATTTTGAAAAGGTCATCTTCAGTGTAAAGAATCAACAGGAGCCTGTTGGGTTTTTAACCGAAATCTTTCCTTCGGGGATGCCTAAAGGGTTATTCATCATCTGAAACCCCTTAATAGTTAAAAAGATGGTATTGTGATGGAGGCTTGGTCATGGAGGCCCAGAGAGTTCGTGACTTGTTTGCTGGGATACAAGTATAGATGAAGCCCTAGACACTGCCTTAATATTTCAGGCTTTTGAGGTAACGAATGTTTAGACTAACTCGGCCCAAATTTACTAAACCTCTTAAAATCCTTACCCAGCCAAGTGTTTGAGGGTAAAGAGGCAAAGTAATAGTAGTAGTAGTAATAGTAGTAGTAGTAGTAGTAGTAGTAGTAGTAGTAATAATAATAATAATAATAATAATAATAATAATAATAATAATTGTCGCTGCTGTCAATTCTGCATACTCCACCCGGCTCCACCCTTCAACTCTTCCTCACTCAGGACCAGGTCAGCTCACTCTGCTCTGGCTACAGCTCCAGGACCCTGGACTGCAGCTGCAGCTGTCCAGCATGGTAGTTTCCCCCAAGACCTGCTATTCCATCAGGAGATCTCCATGTCACCCTTCATTCTTAAGGCAAGGCGGTGGAACAGGCATTTTAGGAAGAGAGTCACAACCGTGTGGGTGAGAGGGTCACATAGAACGACTCCTCCCTAAAAATCGCCAACTATTTTTGCAACCGAACAAAGAGAACTGTCAGTTAGACTTCCTTGTCTTCTCAGTGTCCTAGTTAATGGGCTTTACATAATATTTAAATTCTTTTCGAGGTTTTCAAAAGGCATATTTCAGTTGACATTAATGGCTTTCTGTAGGTCCCTGAGCCCTCATTTCCCAATTTCTTCGTAGATTCTGGTTTTCTTTTTGGGGCTGCTTTTCTGGATACCTCTGTGCAGTCACTTAGTCTCTTGCAGGAAAGCTAATAAACCCATCTTGATTTTTTTTTCTTCCTGAATCTTCTTTAAAAAAAATTAATATATATATATATATATAATTTAGTTCTATGGACTCAAATAATCAGTTTCTGTGACAGGAGCTACAAATTAGTCATCAGTTCCTGAGCAAAAGGAGTAAGTATTTTAAACAGGTAAGTATCTTGCTGACAGCCAACCATTGATATCACAAATCAAGTTCTCAAAACCAGTCCTTTCACAATCTTACTGTGTAAAGGGAAGAAAAAAATCCTTAGATGTTAGAAATTGCTGAAGAATATTCATGTATGCAGTTGGTAATTTCTTAATGTTGAATTTGTGCAGTATCTCCAAGGCATACACTGACCTTTCACCTTTTTTAGGTCAGTAGAATTTTATTCAAATTTATTTTTTGTTGTTTTTTTTTGTTTGTTTTTTGGTTTCATTTTAAGAGAAATTTCCAAAGTTTGCAAACCTTTCCTCCAACTCCACCAAAATGAACAACCTACTGTTTTTGCAATGTATTCAGGCAGCACATCAAAAAATTCCAGAAAATTAAAATTTAGGGCTGAAACTCTCTACACTCCTTTATCAAATATGTAAAAACTACAGCAAGGGAAACAGACACTTGAAATTTTAAGCTCTCTCCCTCCCATAAGTCTCAGCTTAATTAAACATATATTAGTTGCCTATCTGTTGTGCTCTGAGTGTGAATTATTCCCTTACCCAATGCCTAAGTAATTATAAGTTCATTATTTATGCAGAGTTTATGCTTGGCTTTAAATATTTTAAATAATTTAGTATAGTTTAACCCTCTTTATCCCAGCTCTTTGGTGCATTAATTCGAATAATTCCCAAGTGTTGGAGGACAGTTAAATTTAAGGAGGGGGAGAGAGAAGGAGGGGAAGAGAGTGAGGGAGGGAGGGAGAGAATTGTGGTTGATTCTGGCACCCAAACATGGAAAAGACAATAAAACACACCAATTTGAGAATGTCTAGAACACAAGTGTCCAAGTCCTGAAGCAGGTTTTAGAATGGCTGCGCTGCCAAAATAGCTTTATTCAGGTTTACTGACCTGCACTCTGGCTTCCGGCATATCTATGCGTCTTGCAATCTGCTGTCTGTGGGGGTAGTGTATAAGTTCAGCATTAGGCATTGAGCATTAAATGACACGTAAAATGTACATTTCATGTTATTTTAAAAGGTTTATCCAATGAACCTTCCTACCCATCCCCCATGGCTAGCTTTAGGGATAATTCTACCTCAAGCACAAAGGTAAATAAAAATTTAGTAATAAAGTTAAGGATATTTTAATGTATATTTAAATTAATGTAAATATAATCCATGAAGAAGAGATTTTCAAATTTTAAATAAAGGTATGATCCAACCTTGCATTTCCTTCCCCATGTCTAAGTACTCACCTTATCCCTGCCCTGGTTCCAAAAGAACGGTTTTTATTAAAAAGCGAATGGACAATCTCCTAATTTGATTTATTGATTACTGCATGAATTTTTGTACCTTGATTCCCAAAGCCAGAGCCCTCACCCCATCCTAGATCTCAAGTTCAGGGGAGCTCCCCGCCACCATCAGCAATCCATTTACCTCATAAACAAGTCGGGATAGGCGTTGCGACAGAAAATACGCTCTAGCTCCTGCGCCTGGACCTGGGTGAACATGGGGCGCTGGACACCCGCTGCCTGTCCCATGGCTGTCGACGATGGACAATGGCCTGGAGGGGCTGTCCTTCCTGCCTCTGCTCTCCGCTTCTCCGCCACTATCGCCGCTGGCCTCGTGGTTTTCGTCATTCATGGCGCCTGGGGCGCCGGGGCCATCCGGGCCACCGTCGCTGCCTTCTTCGGTTTCTTCGTTTTCTCCTGCTGAGGCGGCTTCCTGCTCGGGTTTGGGCTGTGTACTCTTTTCCTCTTCTCCCCTCTCTCTGATGAGCGACATCTCCACAGACTTCACTTCTGAAAAGGAAGAGACCCAAGGACAAAGATCAGGGCATTGGCGCCCAAGCCGTGAGGAGGGGTGAGGGGCTGTCTCCAAGCGGTGTGCTCTCCGCTCGCCTCTCTCACGGAACGTTGGTTTCTTGGAGTCGGCTGAGGCACGTGTCACGACCAGCACTAACCATGCAGATTTTCCCGCTCCTCATCGACTCCCAGGTTGAGGAAACCACTCACATCCTGGCCTCGCTGGCCCTGAGGCTTCATGTCCTCAGTGCTGTCTACGAGGCTGCGGCTTCCCCAGATCTGCAATGCCGCCTAGCTCCTTCAAGGTTCCTCTGGAGTCTAGTCAGGCTACAATGTGTTTGGTTAGAAGCCCCCTCGGGTGTGTGGGGGAGGAGTGCGTCCGCTGAGGTTCACCTGAGGTAAAGGGTTAGCCTCGAGGATATTCTCGCGAGAAGAGCGTTAGTAGGGAGCATGCGTGAGAATATGACTCGAGGCTCCAAGTTGCAACTTAAACTACTCTGGAAGTGGTGAGGTGTCTTTCTAGAAGAAGGGACTGTGCTGGGTTGGGCAAGCCGATTTGTGAGGGGTAAGAGGCAGACCTCACACTAGCTCCGGAGATCTCCATATCCAGCTATGGTGGTCAGGAGAGAGAGTACAATAAATTGTGACCTTGAGAGAGAGCTGGACAGGAATCATGAAAGATAACACTAAAGCAGGTGAGAAATAGAGTTTAAAAGGTGGGTTCGGGTCAAACTTATGGAAGAAGTTAGAATGCCAGCATTGGGCATGCTTAACTGTAAAGGTTTTGGTCAGGGGCAGTGACTTAATGAAAGCAGTGTCTTAGGATGTGGAGTAGAGGGGAGAATCTCTAATGTGGCACTTGGCTGAGTTCATTGCGGTTTTGGAATGGGGCACATTGTTCAGATATGGGGTTCCTGATTTGGAGGCTATGTTTGGCCATCATGAAGACTGAGAGTCTCTGAACTTGGATGTAAAATCTGTACGTACTGTAATTTGAAGAGTGTGTACACCTTTCATCAGATAATGAAGGGGTACATGATGACACTAACCACCCCCTCCTCCAAAATACAGAAGACCAGGGATTTAGTAAAGAAGCCAGGCTTTGGAGTTAGAATACCTGAATCTGGTTTCATCACAAAGCATTGCTCTTCTAGCTTCCTCCTCATAGCGAGAACTTTGGCCCCGTATTGTCACGTGACACTGAGCAAGCTTGGAATCATCATTCCAAGCTTCAGTTTACCAACTGTAAAATAGGGTGACTATTACTACTACTACTATTAACAAAAATAAAAATAATCAATTCACAGAATACTTTGTTTTTGTCTCTGGCTAATTTCATTTAGCACAATGTCTCTAGATGCATCCATGTTGTTGCAAATGACAGGATTTTTTTTCTCATGGATTGAATATATATACATATCACATCTTTATCCATTAATCCACTGATGGAAACAGGTTGTTTCTATGTCTTGCTATTCAGAGAATTCTCACGAAGCTAAAACAAAAATATTAAAAGATACTTTATTAATTTTCACTGAGTAAAAATATAAGGGGTAGTTTTTATTATTGTCATTTGTGTTAAGGGGTTTGATTTTGTATTTTTAAAATTCCTTTTATCATAAAAATTTCAAAGTACACAAACATATTCTTTCTAGAATACTGTAATGGAACCCCTATAAAAATTTTCACCCAGATTCAATATTTGTCAAGATTTTACCAAATTGTCTTCATCTCTCTCCTTTCCTCTTTCCCTTTCTTCCTTTTTCCTTTTATCTTCTTCCCCTTCCCACTCAGTCTCCTCTTTTTTACTGTATTTAAAAGAACTTCAAGATATGTTTTTTTTTATCCCTACATCTTTGTGTGTACATGCCTGTTCTAAAAGTATACTTTTTTCTACATCACTTCAATGCTACCCAGGTACCTGAATGATAATAATAATCCCTTGGTATTGGCACCCAGTCTCCTGTATTCAGAACTCCCTGGTTGCCTCAAAAGTAACTTTTCATAGTTGCCACTTTTAGAACTTAAGTTTTGCTGCGTCTACACTGGTAAAATAAGAGGAAACTCGGAGGGGGCTATTTGCATATCTACACTTTAGAAAAGAGCTGGTGGTTGTGACAATAAAAAAGTGATTCATTTTTTTTCGTTCACTTCTTTATTTTAGGACACCATGGGTCCTTCAGGTTTATTCCAGGAAGCTGAATCATTTGCACACTAATCCACGTCCACACCCTGGGACTGTGCATCCCTTACTGGCCTTCCACAAATACATACCAGGAGTTAAAGGTAAAATTCCGTAATTTTTCTTTAAATCATGCCTGATTAGATTAGACCATTATGGTAAGAAGCTTGTAGAATCACTGCTGTTCATGGCTCCATGTGGTGAAGCATGAAGCAGATGCCACTTCAGAGGGTGTCTTTACTTGAGGCAGCTCAAGCCTCAAAGGACTGCCCTGCCACTGCATCTGGACAGGAATTCTTCAGAGGGGAACATTACTTGACATTCTTTATCCTTGCTAGGACTGGGAAAAATTATTTGCTTTTACTCTACTTAATGGTAAAAGAATATGCAATGTGCTAATTACCATTGACTTTCAAATTTTTCAAGTTCTAGTTCAATCCCCATCTCTTGTAAGAAGCAATTAATTGGATTCTTATTACATTACCTTGTCGTGAGTCACTTTTAAATGTATGGAAGCACAAATATATAGGTGAATGCATGTATATGGGTGAATGTAGTATGCGTGCATATTGTTGGGGCTGAAAATAAACAAATTCTTGCTGGACCACCCAGGAACAATGGGGCACAGAGAGACACAAATCTAACAAACAGACTTGCTCAGAGTCTCCCTGTCTGCCACACTTAATTCATACCTGCTAAGGTGAATATTCTAAGGCTCCCTTCCTGAAGCAGGTTTTTATATATCTGAATGCCTTCAGGCACGTAAGGGGAAGGATCAAAGTTCTGTCTGAGTCTTTCGTTTCTTAAAGAAAAAAACTTAAAATAATCAGTATCACAAAGGCATATTTTGGGGTGGGAAATTCTGGTTTCCTAAATGTGTATGTGTATTTTGTGATTTCTCAATTAGATTGTAAACTCCTTGTATTTTATACATTCTTATTCCCCAAAGCAGTATTATGTACATAATAGGCATTCAGTAAGGACTTGCTGATTTGTTAGTGAGTACAGGTGAAGGTTGGATGGCCTTAATAGCAAGGCCAGTGAGCCTGGGGACTTTTTCTAACTGAGCATGTCTAGTATTGGCTCGGTCATCTTATTTTCCTCCCAGCCCATCCTGCAGTCCTGAGTGACAAACTGAGGTAGCAAACAGCTTCCCAGTAAGGGTCTGGCACTTACTTGGTGGTCTTAGATGTGGATTGAGAAACAGAACAGCAACGCACTCTGCTCTGTCTGAAGCACTGTCTGTAGAGTTTATCTGGAAATCTCTGAGTTGCAAAGACTCTTCTCTCCTGTTTCTTTCTCCTTCTTCATAGTTATCATCCTTTTTCTCCCTATCATTTGTGTGTGTGTGTCTGCATGTGTGTATAGTTGTATAATTCTGTGTTCTTCTAGTAGTTATATCTTTATAGGGGCCAAAGATATAACCAAGTCATGGAGAGAAAGAAAATACATGAGTTAAAATGACATATATTCTGGAACAAGGCAAATGCCACATATGAATAACAAAGCAATAATATGGAAGTTCTAAGGGGGTAGAAATTACATTCAGTAAATCTGAAAACACACTTGGAAGAGGTGGATGTTAAGATGGACCTTGAAGTATGGGTGGGAGTTCTTACTGGCCTTCCACAAATAAATACTCCCCCTTCAATAACAAAATTAACACATTATCATTGAGATTTCTATAGAAATTATGAAGCCAAAAGTAAAATGAATTAAATTCATCAAAACCTTGTCTAATATCCAAGGGTGATAATGAAAACTATTATTTTTACTTTATTGTCCTGTAATTTCTTTTATAAGTACTGTATTCCACATACTATCTGATGTTCTGTATCTATGTTATCTAACATTTCATCAAGAACATTTCCTCCATGTTAAAAAAATGTTTTTGTAAGCTTTGATTAAATGATTATATAATACTGCTCCAATGTGTAGGGTTTTTCCATGCCTCCAAGCAATTCTGTAGTTCTCAGTAGATGCTGACTGGGTGTCTTACTATTTAGTTAAATTCTGACACTAGTGTCAGATCCCATAGGTTTAAGGGCTTCATTCCACAAGATAGTCCCCCCCCGCTTCAGATGCCAATCATAAGTCCAGATTGTTACCTGCTTTTTTGACCAACTGGCTATAAATGGAGGTTTCCACAACTCCCTCTTCAGATTTGATTAATTTCTAGAGGGGCTTACAGAACTCAAACATTTACTTACATTAACCCGTTTATTATAAACATTTACTTATATTTACGTGTTTATTATAAAGGGTATTATAAAGGATACAGATAAACAGCCAAATGAAGAAGTGCATAAAGTATGTGGGAAGGGGCATGGAGCTTTCATACTCTCTCTGGGTGTGCCGATCTCCCCATACCTCCATGTGCTCAACAACCCAAAAGCTCATCAAATCTTGTTGTTCAAGAGGGCTTTTTATTTTAATTTTTATTGAGGTAAGATTAGTTAATAAGATTATATACATTTCAGGTATGCAACATTATAATTCAATATCTGTATACTCTATTGTGTGCTTATCTCCAAAAGTATAGTTTCCATCTATTACCATATATTTATGCATTTCTTGCTCTCCTATCCCCCTTCCCCTCTGGCAACTCCATTCTGTTATCTGTATCTATGAATTTGTTTGTTAGTTCATTTGTAACTTTTTTTTTGTTTTATATTCCACATATGAGTGAAATCATACAGATTTTTTCCTTTTCTGTGACTTCTTTCACTTAGCATAATACCCTCAATATTCAACTATGTTGTTGTAAATGGCCATATTTCATTTTTTTATGACTGAGTAAATTCCATCGTATATATGTACCATGTCTTCTTTTTCCATTAATTCATTGATGGACAGTTAAGTTGTTTTATTTATTTTTAATTTAAAAATATTTTAAAAATTATGCTGTTTTAGAGCTTTATCTGCAGTGTCCCTGCTTCCCCTTCTCTGAGGTGGGGAGCCTGAAAGTTCTAACCCTCTAATCACTTGGTCTTTCTGGTGCTTAGCCCCATATTGAGGCTATGTAGGGGTACCACCACAAGTCACCTCCATAGTGTAAGCTCAAAAAGGGCTTCTCATGAATGACAAAAGATACTCCTATCACTCAGGAAATTGCAAGCATTTGAGCTTTATGCTAGGAACCAGAGACAAAGGCTGAATATATTTCTTATTATGCCACAATTGTTGTTTCTTCATTCTTTATTTCATTCAATCGTTCAAACAATATTCATTGCCAGCCACAACCGTTGTTGTATTTCAGGGTCAAGTACAGTGCCTGGCACTTATTAGGTACTCAATAAATATGTATTGAATTAATGAACTGATGACAAACACTGTAGCCAGGAACCATAATTTAATCAGCCATTTTCTCCAATGCTGAATAAATGCTGAACATTTAGGATTTTTTTCCATTTGTATAACCAGTTTGTCTTTGTGTGTGAGTCTTTAATAAAACAGAAATTCATTGTATGGAATTGAAAGTGAGAGAGACAGTCTAGGCAGGTAACTTAAAAAGAAGATTATACAGAAGGATAAAAAAATGGGACAGCAAATACTTAAGTTTGGCTACAGATGAGGTAGGGGAAAAGTGAGAGCCAGGGCTAAAAAGTATTAATAACTCCCCACATT
Source organism: Eonycteris spelaea (assembly GCA_003508835.1). Taxonomy (NCBI): domain Eukaryota; kingdom Metazoa; phylum Chordata; class Mammalia; order Chiroptera; family Pteropodidae; genus Eonycteris; species Eonycteris spelaea. The sequence goes on along the minus strand of PUFA01000636.1, from coordinate 77,830 downwards.
TGTACACCAGTTAATAATTTGCAGAGTGCCTTCAGGAACACCATGTTACATATTTTTTTTTACAGTGGCATCATCTCTATTTTACAAATGATAATATTCTGAATGACAGTTTGAGTTGCTCAAGGTCACACAGCCAGTAAATGGTGGAGATGGAATTGGGTTTGAACAATATGGTTATATTTGGGGTTTTATCTTAAGTGAAATGGAGAGTAATTGGAAAGTTTAATTCATCTTCATTATTATTATTGTTGTTATAACTTTATTTTCAAATAGCTTATGACTTTCAAGAAGTTGATAAAAGTATGTGGGGATCCTACATGACATTTATGTAGCTTTCTCCTATGGCAATATCATATGTAACAATAGCACATTGTCAAAACCAGAAAACTGGCATTAGTGCAATATTATTAACTTAGTCTCTCAACTTCATACTAATAATATTTTGGAAGGGATCACTCTTTGTTGTGGGGTACTTTCCTGTGCATTGTAGGATGTTTTGCAGTATCCATGGCCTGTACCCACTAGATATTAGTGGGATACTCTATTGTGACAACCAAAAATATCTTGCTGATGGAGTGAATATGGAAATTAATGAACAGAGAAGTTTCAAAGATGATTTCAGGGTTTCTAGCTTAAACCAGAAGATGACACCACTTAATGAGAGAAATATTTGAAAGATCATGTTGACCAAGAAGGGACCAAAAGTTTTGCCTTTTGGGATATTGATTTTTAGGGGGTTTATTAAGAAACAAAAGCCTCAGAGAAAACCTTTGACCCTCCCCCTTTCCTGCCCAAGAGATTCAGACAGAAAAATCTATTTCAGGAAGGCAATCTTTTGGATGGTCTTGTTAGCCTAATTTGAATTAAGTAAATAGGAGGGCTTCAGACAGACACCTGTTAGCTAGATATCCTGTGTCCCATTGTTCCTGAGTTGCCTAGTAAGAATTTGTTTTGCCAGGTATGTCCTGCTCTTTCTCAACTACCTGTAAATCACTCATTCTCACTTTTGAAATCTAATACTCTACCCTTTCTCCTTTGTCCAAAATGTCCTATATACCCAATGTTGCCTTACTGTCTTTGGAATTTTCATGCATATGTGAACTCCCTATGAGCATGTGTTAACTTTTGATTTTCTCCTGTTAACCAGTCTGTTAATTTGATCATTGGTCCCATATAACTTAGAAGGTGGGAGGAGAGGTATTGTATTTTTTATCCTCCACAGGCACAAAGGATAAATTTAATTGTGTGGATGTTGTGACTTTGGGAAGCCAGTGGGACTCACAGATGCCTAACATATCTAACAGGCAGTTGCATATAGAATCATAAGTTATGGGAGAGATTAGCGCTATAGATACTGTACAGAAGCTTGCTCTTTGTATAATTTGAACGAATGCTAGATAGTCTTGGCATGCACAGTTGTAAGTTTAATTTCTAGGACACAAGTTACTATCCCCACCACTTAGCTCAATAGCTGGTGGTACACAGGGGAAGGGACTAGGTAACCTGGTTTCTAAAGTATTGGACAACAATTGTATGAATGTTGATACAAAGGAATATAAAGAAGGCATATAGACAATAAACTCAAAATGCCTGTGTACCTTTAAAAATTGATTCTTGAGGAATTGACATCACATATCCTTTGGTGGACAGATAGGGGGCTATTTTTTTCTGAAAATAATTGGAGATGCCTAAATTAGAGCTCTATTTATACTTTTGGTGATGGTGGTGGTAGTGGTGTTTAGGAAGGGTGGGTGGCTTGGAAATAAGGACTTACTTTAGTGGTGCTCTTATTTACCCAAAGGGGAAAAATCTGGGCATTATCCTCCTATTGTAACCACACACAGACTTCATTTCTTCAAGATAGCTTTTTCTCTGATTCAAACAGGTTTTGCCCAGTATAATGGCATTGTGACTCACTTGCCTTTTCTATCCTTATTATTCCACCTTTGTATGCCTGCTCCCTTAATAATTAAGCCTTGGATATAAAGTTAATTAAGCCTCAGGTCTATGATCATGAAGACAATAAGTTTTAGTTCAACTAAAGACAATATCTTGGCTTTAGATGTGCTTCAGTCCCAAAACCATTTAGGTGGACCATAGGACCGGACAGGATGACATCATGGCTAATTCCATAACCAGGAGGGACACAATGATCAATGAGTCAAGCTCCATCAAATCAGTTAACAACCATGACCTCAGCTTAGTTCCCATGACTAAGGATTTTCCCCCTATATAATCTATCCCGTTAAGACACCCAGGGAGCCAGACTTTGAGCGAAAGCTTGCCTATGCCTCTGGGACTTCCAACTCTCTAAAATAAATCCTTTCTTTGCTGCAAAACCTGTACATATCTGATTGACTTAGACACATGCAGGCAGATAGACCCCTTTTGCTATGGTAACAGTTTTGGTAGCCCGTATGGGGACCATTTTGCCTGTGGAATTGTTGGCCCCCAGCCACCAGGCCCCCATCTAGCATGGCACCTGTTTATTTTAGAGATGGAGGCTAGGTGGCAGTCCCTGACTGGGCACCATCAACATAAGGTGCTATTGTTTGCAGCATAAGAAACAAGGACTTGAAAAGGTCTGGATTTAGAATTTGTTTTGGTTCTGGAAATTGAAGACATCTTCTGGTAAAATTTCACAGGTGATGACCCCAGGAAGAACACGCTTATCTTGGACTTGGGAAAACCTGGTGGAAACAAAAGAGGGTGACAGTTCCTGGGAACTCTTGTTTCTTTGGTCTCTGCAGGCTCTCTGTCTCCTGGACTTGGAGAAACCTGGTGGGAGAAGGAGGTTTAGTCATTTTGTATTTTTTCGGTCCTTTATTGCTTTATCTCCGTAAGTTCTCTCCAGCTAGCATCTCTTTGAGGTTTGTTTTGCTAATAAACTTTAAGTGTTGTATTTTGTGACTGCTTTTTGTTGCTCTCTTTGTAGTAATTGTTAAATCCTAGGGTTAATTTAGAATGCTTGAGCTAGAAGTGAATAATTAATTAGGACAGGCCTAAATATGGGTAATTCTGCCTCTTACCTTAATGTAGCCCTCTGGGCCGTATTTTACAGAACTGGAGATTCAGGGGAACACTGGCCAGAGGATGGATCTCTAAATTACACTACCATCTTACTGCTAGAACTATTTTGTAAGAAAAGAAAAATGAGACGAGATCCCCTGTGCCCATTCATGTTGTAATATCACAATAGACCTCTTCAGAGAAAATGTATGAATGTGAGTGAGATATGTTATTTGTCAGTGTTACTTACTTTAAATGATTTGACTTTTAGGAACTGAATTTCTTGGTGACTATAGTGAACTCCTTGGTGAGAGCCTTCTGACATTATAGAAGAGAGGCACTGCGTGTGCTCTCTCTCTCTCTCTCTCTCTCACACACACACACACACACACACACACACACAACAGAGGACTAGGAACTTAACACACTCCTCCTGGGCTTCCATTGTACGTGGTAAAAGCAGCCAGCTGCATCTGGGGCTCACTCACTTGAACTTTGGTGAAATCCATATGACAGACACATGGTCAGAGTTTAACCCATGCCTCCTTGGTGGTCTAGTGGTTAGGATTTGGTGCTCTTACCATTGTGGTCCTGGTTTAATTCCAAGTTAGTGTTTATCTCATGTCTTGTTTGCTATGGCCACCATGAAAAGGGAAAACACCCTCCTTTTTACTGTTTGCTCTCACTGAGGGGTAAAATGCTGTCTGAGGTTTCCCCTTCCCCATTTTCTTCATCTTCAGACATGTGGCAGTTGCCATCTTGTGCTCAGGCTCCATCCCAGCTCCATCTTCCTCTAGGAAGATCTGCCACTTTTAACTTCAGGTGTTCTGAAGCCGCTCTTTTTACCTTTTGAGCTTTCCAACTTTATCGTGCATATTCTCTTTTCATTTTGTTGTTTGTGTTTGTTGACCTTAAGGGGCACCCTTGAAGGAGAGGATCTCAGGCCTCTCAGAGAAAATAAAATGCACTCTATGATTTATTATAAATTAATTTTTAAAAAGTTTTAAAGAAAGTTTAACAGCTTGCAAAGCTTTGGTCATCTGAACAAAATCCTAATTAGTCCATCTGCCAAAAACATAACGTGGATCAAGTTTTTCCTCTGAGTCTACATTATACCTGGGACTTAAAAGCTAGTGTTTAAAATGAAAGCTGTGAGATCTGTCTGTATGTTTATGTATATCTATGTATATATGTTTTAGACATAGCATATTTCTGCTGAATGTTATTGCTAATTTGTAATATTAAATTGGCTTAAACAAGCAAGTGCTTATATGAGAATTCTCAAAATATAACAGACTAACCCAAATGCTTTTCAGAATCACATGATTTGGAAAAATGTTTGATATTAAAGCTGGTTCTGAATTTGGTTTGGTTAAATAGGCATATCTTTAGAATAATCAGCATTAAATAAAACTTTTATCCTACCTGGGTTTATTAGTCAAATAACATGTTATTTCTGTTGAAAAATTTGTCAGCAAGAAAAATAACTTGGTGTGGTAAAATTTTCATAAGTAATATAAACCTAATTGTTAGGAACAAAAATTAAATAAATGTAAATAGGATAAAAAGTTCATTTTAGTTTAACTCTTTAGTAATAATTATATCGTATATATACTTAAATGTTTTTCCAAACCTTTTTGGTAACTCAAAACTTTAGAATTTTACTAAGTTAAAGGATAAAAATAATCAAATATCTATATATTTCCAAATAACATGAAATACTGAAACATTGATTGCTAGATAAGTCTAAATTTACCTACTTTTGACCTCTTATTACAGAGAAACAAAAAAAAATTAATTTAGATCTGTTAATGAAAACATTTTGTGATTTGCCAGTAAAAGAATATATTTCTAAAGGTTATGAAATAGATGTATAGAACTCTCCTAAATTTGTCAATCTGAAGAATGCTAATTGCATACTTTTAGTTGTCACAAGAAATTAAAGTTCTAATGGTTATAAATTATAATTATTATGGAAGGAAATGATGTGTGTTTTCAGTAAAGGGAGGTACAAGGCATGGAAATACATTTTTAAAGTAATTAAAATAAAGTGGTTTGTCCTAAATAAGGTTGGTTATTTCTGAATGAGCAAGAAAAGACAAACTAAGAGGGACTAGAAGAGTTGTAGAAGTCTTGTGGAAAAAGAATCCTGAGAAAGGGAATTTTATGCATGGTCAAGCTGAATAAGATTAAAATAAATTTAATAGAGTAAGTTAAGTATCAAAAGTAAGCTGATGCAAAATTAGAGTTGGGTTTTGTTCCTCTGCTAAATAGGACAAAGGTCTTGGACTATTGGTCTGCTACTGAAAATGTTTTCTGCGTAGAAAACAAAGATTCTATGCTTTAAATAATTTTCTGTGTTTTATGTTGTCTTAATCAGGCCCTTGGTTACCTAAGAAAACTGAATCTCCACAATAGTAAGAACTATTTTGCTAATAATTATGCAAACTTCTGTATTTATATTTAAAGTTTTCTATGTCACTTTGGGTAAATTAATAATTTAATATTGTTTCAAAATAATATGATCTGTTGGTCAAGCATATTTGACAAACTTCCTAGGGTTCAGGATGTAAAAGGAGACTTTTTAACCTGAGGCTGGGACCCAAAATTTGCATTTCCCTGATGGCTAATGTTGAAAACCTTTTAATGTGCTTATTTGCATTGGCTCTTGAGAGCTGATTATAGGCATCTCTTTCCAATTCTGGTAGCATAGAGTTACCATGTGGCCCAGCGTCTCTACTCCTAGTACATACCCAAAAGAATTGAAAACATGTTCACACACACAAAAAAATTATACAGGAATATTCATGATAGCATTATTAATAACCAAAAAGTAGGAAAAAACCACTCAAATGTCCATTAACTGAAGAATGGATACAAAAAACTAAGAATAGAATTACTATATGACCCAGCAAATCTCTCTTCTGGGCATTTACTCATAAAACATGAAAATATTTATCTGCAATGATAATATGCACTCTGAAGTTTGTAGCAGTATTATTTCTGATGGCCAAGACAGGAAAATGACTGAAGTATCCTTTGACAGATAATTGGATAAAGAAAATCTGGTACATATATACAATGGAATATTATTTAGCCATAAGAAGAGATGAAATACTGCCATTTGCGACAACATGGATGGATCTTGTGATAATCATGCTAAGCAAAATAAGCCAGACAGAAAAAAATTGAGAATCGTATGACTTCACTCATGTGGATATAAATTTAAAAGCAACAAATGAACAAGACAAATAGAACTCATGGACATGGACAACAATTTAGTAGTTATCAGAAGGAAGGGGGGAGGGGGAAGCAGATAAGGGTAATGGGGGTCAAATATATGGTGATGGAAGGAAATCTAACTTTGGGTGCTGAACATACAATGCAATAAACAGATGATGTATTATAGAATTGTACACTCGAAAACTATGTAATTTTATTAACCAATGTCACCCCAAAAATTTATTAAAAAATAAGTAAAATGTTTCCATCGATTTCCAAACTCTACAACATGAATTCCCTCAATATATGCTCTCTCCTCTCCATTTTGCAACTTTAATAGACCTATCTTATATAACCAGAATTGGGGATAGTGATCTAATATTGGCCCAGTTGACAGCCCACTGTGGGCTCCGGCTATTTGGGAGATTCGACCACTGGTGTATTTGAATCACCCCCAAATGGGCTCTATTACACTGGCCTTCTTTAGACTGTAATCTCATACAGAGGAACTCTAAATATTACAGTAAGTGAGCAAAAGAGAGGAGTTGGACAGGGAGAAGAGGCCCACAGTGTCACAGTGTGTAAATTGAGAATTTTCAAAAGGATTGAATAAAATGTAAATCCCATTAACTAGGATGCTGAGTAGGCAGGTTTAATTGACATGGCTTTTTTATTTGTTTTTTTTTTTTTTAATAGTTGCCAGGCATTTAGGGAAAAGCCTTTTGTGTGGCCTCACCTCCACATTGTTGTTGGTTTTTAAATGAACTTTTATTTAGATATAATTGACATACAGCATTATATTAGTTTCAGGTATACAACACAATGATTTGATATTTGTATATATTGCAAAGTGATCACTACAGTAAGTCTAATTAACATCGATCACCATAGTTAGAATTTTTTTCTTGTGATGAGAACTTTTTAAATTTATTCTCTTAGCAACTTTCAAATATACAATAGAGCATTATTAACTCTAGTCACCATGTTGTATATTACACCCCTGTGACTTATTTTATAATCGAAAGTTTGTACCTTTTGACCTCCTTTACCAATTTTTCCCACCACTCAGCCTCAACCTCTGGCAATTTGCATGAGCTTGGTTTTCTGTATAAGCTTGTTTTCTTTTGTTTTTGTTTTTTAGATTTCACATATGAGACCATACGACATTTGTCTTTCTCTTTATGACTTATTTGACTTAGTATGACTTCCATCCATTGTCATAAATAGCAAGATTTCATTCTCTTTTCCTCCTCTTTAATTCCACCCCTCACCCCATTTCTATCCCTGACCTATGGATGTTGCCGCTTCCCCTTAAGAACTGGATCTCTGAAGGCAGGGCATCTTCTCCCACCTGCTCATCTCGGGCATGCACCCAGGGCCTGGTGCACCCGAGGCTTGGTGCACCTGGCACATCCAGCGCATCCGGAGCATCCGGGGCATCTAAGGGGCCTAGGGCTCCACCCGGGGCACGAACCCAGGACCTTCTGCATGTAAATCAGACGGGCTAACCACTACACTATGGAGCCACCCTCAAGATTTCATTCTTTTTTTATGATTGAATAATTTTCCACTGTATATATACATCACATTTTCTTTATCCATTCATCCACTGATGGACAATTAGTTTGTTTATATATCTTCGCTATTGTAAATAATGATGCAATGAACTTGAGGGTGCCGCTTGCTGACCTTGTTCTGAAATGCCTAGCTCCTGCCTTAGGAATTGGTGGTGATGGAATTGGGATCTCCTAGTTGAGGAGTTGGGCTGGCAGGGGCCTGAGTGCTCCTCTATTGCAGAGAACAGCACCTTCCATTCAGAATACTGAATTTGTAGCTAGACTTGGGTTAGCTGACAGTGTCCTGAACCCAGGAGGGTTGGCACACAGAGAATTGACAATGGTATGCCTCTTTCCCTCCAAACTATGGGCTGAGCAGAAATTGAGTTTTAATGAATTTGAACCTAGTTTGGCCAAACTTTCCTTAGCATTAAAGGCTAATATAGAAAGGCAGTGTTTGTCCAGAGCTTCAGCAACTCTTATATCTCATCAAGACAAGTCACAAACCCCTTGACAGAACACCTTTTTTAAAAGCTTTACTGAAATATCGTAGACGATTAGTTTCTCATATTTATAGTGTACAATTCAATAAGTTTTTTTCAATTATAGTTTAGGATACAATAATATATTAGTTTCAGTTGTCTAGAATTGTGACTAGAGATCTAACTCACAAAGTGATCACCCCACTAAATCTAGTACCCTTCTTCCCTCTTACATATTACAACATATTTTCCTTATGCTACACTTTATATCTTTATGACTATTTGCTATCTATCCATTTGTACTTCTGAATCTCTTTGCTGTTTTTCACTGTCCCCCCAACCCCTCCCCTCCCATCTAGTAGCTGTCAAAATATTCTCTGTTCCCATTTTTGTTGTTCTTTAGATTTCACATGTACATGAAATCATGTGGTATTTGACTTTATCTGACTGACTTCATTCAGTGCAATAACTTCTAGGTCCTTCAAGGCAAAATCTTTGTCCAACCCCTTCCTTTTAGTCTGTGTGTGTCTTTTAATCTGAAATGAGTCTCTTTAGGCAGCATATGTAATGGTTTTGTTTTCTTACCCATTCTGCCACCCTATCTTTTGGTTAGAACACTTAATTCTTTTACGTTTGAGGTACTTGTTGATAGACATGTAGTTATTACCATTCATTATTCATGTTTTTGATACGTTTTTTTTTTTCTTCTTAAAGAAGTCCCTCCAACATTTCTTATAATACTGGCTTGGTGGTAATGAACTCCTTTAGCTTTTTTTTGGGAGGTGGGGTGGGGTGGGGTCTGGGAAGCTCTTTATCTATCCTTCAATTCTAAATGATAGCTTTTCTGGATAAAGTAACCTTGGTTGTAGATCCTAGGTTTTCATCACTTTGAATATTTCTTGCCAAGCCCTTCTGTCCTGCAAAGTTTCTGTTGAAGAATCAGCTGCCAGTCTTATGGGCGCTCCATTGTAGGTAACTAACTGCTTTTCTCTTGCTGCTTTTAAGATTCTCTCTTTGTATTTAACCTTTGGCTTCTTAATGATGATGTGTCTTGATGTGGGCCTCTTTGAGTTCATCTTTTTGGACTCTGAGCTTTCTGGGGTTGTATGTCTATTTCCTTTACTAGGTGAGGGAAGTTTTCCATTATTATTTCTTCAAATAGGGTTTCAACTTCTTGCTCTCCCTCTTCTCATTCAGGTACCCCTATGATGCAGATGTTGTTACATTTAATTTTGTCCCATAGGCTCCTTAAATTATTTTCAATTTTTTGGATTCTTTCTGCTTGCCATTCTGATTTGGTGTCCTCTGGTTGGTTCCCCATCCTCTATATGGGTGGTTTGATCCTCCACTTTATCCATTCTGTTGATTCCCTCTAATATACACTTCATCTCAGATAATATATTCTTTATTTCTGACTGGTTCCCTTTTATAATTTCCATTTCCTTTTTTGTTTTTATCTCTTTTTTAAAGTTATCACTGAGTTCATCTACACTTCCTCTAAGTTCATTGAACATCCTTATAACCAGGGTTTCGAACTCTGCATATGTTACATTGCTGGAATCCGTTATTCCGGGATCTCTGTTCTGTTCTCTCACATGGTTTCTGCTTCTTAGTCTTCCCATTTTGGCTGCCTTTCTGTATCTGTTTCTATGTACTAAGCAAAGCTCCTAAGTCTCCCAGTCTTATTAGCATGGCTTTGTGTAGTAGGTGTCCAGTGGCACAGTCCTGAGAAGGGTTCAGCTGCAGGCCAAGTTTAGCCCTAGCCTGTGCCCCTCCAGGACCACCTGTTAAGATTCAGCAAGCAATCCACAGATGCTGTGCTTATAGTTGCCGCAAGAGGCCATGCCAGAAACCGAGGCCAGCTGCCACCAGCTGGGGGTTGGAGCTGCTCAGCAAGGGGCACAGGACTTGCTGAGGACACAACTGGATGTTGATTGGGTGGGGCCACAAGTTGGGGGAGGTGGAGTTTCAGGGAATCCTTCAGGAGCGACCTCTGTTATCCAATTTGATGATGGCTCAGCTATGGCAGCACTGCATCTATACACTGGGAGGGGGAAGGGCTCAACAGAGAAGCACTTCTTCCTGGGAGAAAGGCTGACCTCTGGCCCTCACTCCAACAACTCTGTTTCCCCCCGTAAGTCCCTGGTGCCCTGTGTGGAGCAATTGACCAGGTGCTGATGTTCAGAGCGAGCAAGTCCATCACTACAGAAGTCCACTCACGGACATGGGCCCTTTAAAAGAAGCATCTGAAGCTGCTGTAGCCCATGTCCCACTCAGCTGCTGAGGACCATGCAGCCTCGCATCTTCACCCCTCCCATCTTCTACCGTTGCAGGGTAATTTCTTATTTCTCTCTCTAGTTGTAGGGCTTCTCTTCCTCTAGACCATGGTAACTCTGCTTCCTATTTTCTCTGTGTTTCTGTCACAATATTGGTGTGGTCACAAGAGGAGATGTACAAAGTCTCTATCATCTCTGTCATTTTGCCTAGTCTCCCAGACCACCTTTTTAATTCTCGAGAAGTTTGGGGATGAAGGATCCCTTAGTTATCCTTGAAGGAAACCTTCTAAAATCCAGTGTGCTTCTGTTAATTATTTACTTCAGACTGAAGAGGGGCTTTTCAAATAGGGGGCTGTTTCCCTCAATCTGACTTTGAGAGGGGTTGAGTTTTTTACCATGTTCAGCTTTCCCCATTACCAAGGTGACACTATCTCTAGTGAGGAGGGGGCAAAGCAGCTGGATAGCTGATAGTCTACTGTCAGGACACTTAAGATTTCTCATCCTGTTACCAGGCAAAAAATTAATAGCAAGGACACAGCGCAATGCACTAACTAGTCTTGCACCCAAGATCTGGAAAATAATTAATGAATATTAAAAGTGGGAGTATAAAAACAAAGCAATAAGCCTAGTCCAGAATTTGGCACATAGTCCACACTAAGGGTGAACTGAAGGGAGGGAGCACAGTCTTAACTTCCCTAAGATATTTTACCAATAAGGAAATATTTTCTCCTATTGTGATTTAAAATCTTGATAGCATACAGATTTGCATGTTGTTTTTCTAATATAGCATTGACTGTTCAATATACTAAATCAATCCCTTTTTTCTCCTATGATAGAAGATTGGGTATAAAAATAGTAGGTACAAGGGACTTCTGGTCAAGATGGCAAAGTAGGTGGATGCTGTGCTCGCTTCCTCTCACTACCACATCAAAACCACATCTAAACTACAGAACAATCATCATTGACATTGCCTGAAGTCTGTCTGAACAGAAGTCCTACAACTGGGGACACACATAAGAGGCCACCTCAAGACTGGGAGGAGGGGAAAAGACTTGAAATGGGCTGGTTGTACAACTGTGTGTGACAGTAGAGAATTGGGAGGAATATCTTAGCTACCGAGGACCCCTGGGAGGAGTGAGGGGTCCTGGCCCCACAATGGGCTTCCAAGCCCAGGGTTCCGGTGCCAATAAGAGAAGTCCCTACAATCTCTGGCTGTGAAAACCAGCAGAGATTGTAGTTGAGTGAGACAGAAGTCTGTGGAAGTCTCAGGCATCTCTTTTAAAGGGCCTGATTATGGATTTACTTGGTGACAGACTCACTTCCTCTGAGCTGCAGTGCTCAGTGGGTAAAGGGGATAAAACATATGATAGCTGAAGAAAACTGGACTTTGGTTAGTAAACACACAATAGAATATACAAATGTCGAATGATAATGTACACCTAAAATTATATAATTGTATGTTATCCAATAAACTTAATAAAAAAATTTTTTAAAGTTTCAAAAAAAAAATGGGCAGAGGACCTTAATAGGCATTTCTTCAAAGAGGAAATACAGATGGCCAATAGACATGAAAAGATGCTCAACATAACTAATCATTAGAGAAATGCAAAACTACAGATGATTGGATAAAGAAGCTGTGGTGCATAATATAGAATGGAATATTACTCAGTCATAAGAGATGAAATACTGCCATTTGCGACAACATGGATGGACCATGAGATAATCATGCTAAGCGAAATAAGACAGAAAAAGTTGAAAATCACATGATATTACTTATATGTGGAATAGAAACCTAAAAGCAACAAATGAACAGGACAAACAAACAATATTGTCCATGGACATGGACAAGAGACTAGTGGTTACCAGAGGGAGGGGAGGAGGGGGGAGGGGTAAGTAGATGGGGTAAAGTGGGTCAAATACGTGGTGACAGAAAGAAATATAACTATGGGCGGTGAACACACAATGCAATATATATGCCTTACTCTTGAATTGTATACCTGAAACTTACTGGATTTTGTTAACCAATGTCACCATAATAAAAATAAATTTTAAAAAATAAATAAAATACATTCTAATTGAAAAAAATTACCTCTAAACTTTAACACCTTTGAGAAGATTAAGTATGCTTTTGCTGTCCCATTTGTTGTTACAGAGAAATTCATTCATTCAAACATTTATGTCAGGAATCATGCTGTTTTACTACATATTAGATGATATAGGGAATTATTATTGATTTACTGGGTGAGATAATGGTATTGTGGTTAAGAAGGAAAATGTCTTTTAAGAGTTGCATACAGAAATATTTAACATCAAATTGTGATATTTGTAACTTTCAATATCTCAGCAAAAACCCCATATTTGAAACAAATATGTCAAAATGCTAACATATGTTAAACCTGAGTGCTTCCCTTTACTTTTTGTGAGTGTGCTAGTATTTTCATGGTGAAAAAGGGGGGGACCCCTATGTATACATTTGGGGGATGCTTTCCTGGAGCTCAGTCTAATGCGGGAGACAGAGGTAAAGAGATAAATAGAATCTGGAGTGATAGGGGAAGCCTGGGGTGCTCTGGGCCTACAGAGGAGTCTCAAAAGCAGGCTGATTTGGGGAGGGTATTTGAGGAATGGTTGACCAGGCAAGGGTGACTCTTAAGCTAGTTCTTTTTAAAATCAGTTTTACTACAAACGTGATGCCTGCCCATTGTTGAAATGAGTATGCCAAGCTGCATGCAGGGAGAGACTGGCATTGCAGGCAAACCTCATATCAAGTAACAAAATCAAGAGAAGGAACGTGGAATATTGAGGAGACAGAAAATAGTTCTCGGGCTACAGAGGATGCTAGGAGACAAAGTGACAGGGTATACGTGATCAGAGAGGGATCAACCAGAGTTTGAACTTTACCCTGAAGGCTATGGAGAGCTACTGAAGGATTTACGTAGGGGACTGACATGCTCAGATTTGTGCTTTAAGAAAGTCCGGTCTTCCAGCAGTGAGGAAGAAAAGTGACAATGGGGGCCAGGAAACACAGATGACATCAGAGAAGGGGGCCTGGTATAGTGCCCCTTTTGGCACCCTGTCAATCATCAGCCGGGAGAGGACACAAACAAGGTGGCTTTTTGTGATGTGCCACCCACAGGGGCTGTCTTCCCCAAATCAGCTGCCAGCCTGAAGTGGGTCCTTTATGGTGCGCCTTTTTGAAAAGTGCACAAAGGTGCCCACTGAGTGTGAGAATTACACAAAAGAGCTGCTCCGCTGGGCTGACACCGCCCTGTATGGCTTGGTTTGGTACCCCAAGTCTCACAGCCCAGCCCTGACTTGGTTCAGTGCCACATGCCTTGTGCAACCACACACAACCAATCTGGAGTCACATTGCTTAAGTTCGAATCCCAACTGTGTGACCTTGAGGGTGGTACTTACAATCTGCTCTGTGCCTCCCTTTCCCCATCTCTAAGATGTATCCTGTAGTCACTCTGTGGACTAAATAGCAATGATGACTATCAAGCACTTAGCAGGGTGTCCGGCACAAAGTAAGTGTTCAAAAACTCCTAGCTAATATTTTTTCTAAGAACCTTCTTCTGAATAGGCTTTAAGAAGTAAAACCATTTTTGAAACAAGGCTTGCAGAATTATGGTGACTTTCTTACCACTGGAGTCTGTTTCGGAATCAGAGTCACTGTCACTATCGTCAGAATACTTCTTGTGTTTTCTTTTAGATGATTTTTTCTTTCTCCTTTTTTGGACCTTTCTTTTGAATGACTAGACCTCTTTTCTTCTACACAAAATACAAATAAAAAACTAACTTCTAAAGAAGCATTTCTGAGCATCAATTTTATTATATATGAAATACTAACAAGGAAAAGATGATGGGTAAATTGAGTAAAAACAAAGTTTAATATTCAACATAAACTCATTTTTTAACTTCCCAATATAAAAAAGCTCTGTATTTAAAAAATATCTTCTGAAGTAGAAGTTGAAGTGGTGCTTTTCTTTGGCTCTTCATCCTCTAATGGTCAAGTCCAGTTATCCCTTTACATTTTAAACTTTAAATTAAAAACTTGGTATAAATGTGAACTCAATTTTTAGGATTTGATGTTCTAATATCAAATGCTACAGACTACTGTCAGCCTGAGAGGTTGGGCCAGAAATACAGCCTTGGGGCTGTCAAGTGCATCTTTTCTGCCACACCGATGACATAGCTCCTAACTACTCATTTCGCTTTCTACAATATGTGACAGAAACAGTTTTACATTTTGAAATAACTTCATTTGTTCGCACACATTTATAAAAGGAGAAAGGAGTCTGTTTTGGTTTGGTTAAAACTTTAGTTTTCAGAAACCCAGGAATTAGTAAAGCCAATTTTTAAAAAATGAAGCACTAGAAGTAGAAGATAAATGGAGCTCTGAAAAGAAAAAGTTCTGTGTGACAAAAATTGTATTCAATGAGATTCAGAGTTGGTTTTCTCGGTTTTTCCTTTCATTCCTTTCTGGAAAAGGAATATACTGTCTATTTGTTCTTTGAAGAACATTAAACATTTGTTTTATTATGTTTGTCACTTTTTAAAATTTCTGCTGCTACTAATAAATGGGAAAAACTAACAGGCTCAATTCCCTGAACTTTAGCTGTTTATGTCTTTATTTGGTTTCTAAAAAATTTTTACAAAATAAGTATATTTGGTTTCATTGTTGGAAAACATTATTATTATTATTATTTTTACTTTTTTTTATCCGGGGAAAAGGTATTATACCTATGCACAGTTGGACTCAGAGTGTCTCCCAATCAAGAAGCAGGCAATCTAAAAGTAGGCATTCGAATAAGTTCTTTGAGTAGAAGAATATAGGGGCCAATGGGGCCTGCTGGACTGTAAAGACACATGGTCCTTATGATGTAAAGCATAAAAACCTCTTTACCAATGAGACCAGGCATACTTCCTGATTATCCCTGGGTCGTGGATCTCATTTGTCAAGTGTCACGTGTCCTGTGTTCAGCCTTCCCATAATCCTAGGGAAGCCAACCCTCCTTCACCAACAGGGTGAATAGACCCCTAAAACTGTTCCTGCTGCTACCTGGTTTCATCTGTGCTCTTAAGATACATTATCTTCTATATGCACAAATGTAAATTTCATCCAAGCTGTTCTTACATCTTTTGGTTAAGATTCTAAAATAACAAGCTGTTTGGTTTCTGATTGACACAGACTGGGGGCACCTTTCTGAAACTTTTAACTTGGAAAGGCAGATCTCCACTGTAACTCAGGACTGTTTTACTGTTTGTCCTCCCAGGCATGAAACCCTAATAGCTAACACGGAATGTGTATTATGTTCCAGGTACTAAATCATTACAACACTAAATACATCAGCACTATTTTTATCCCCTTTTACAGATGAAGAAATGAAGCTTAGAGAGGTTAAGGAACTTATCCAATGTTTTGACTTTGTTAAATTAACATTTGTTAAGTGGAGCCCAGGGTGCTGGATGGTAAGCTTAAGTACAACAACAGACTACAAGAGAAATTGAAATAGAACAGTTTATTACTTACAGGTACTGGAAGAGCTACACGGGGAGGTCAAGGCAGAGTGCAGATAGAAAGACAGGACCTGGGGCACATACCTTTATTAGGGTCTGTGGGTGGAGTACTTTGGGTTCCTAGGCTAGGACCAGATAGATCAATTTAAACCAAGAGTAGGTTTTTGGTAAGTCCCAGGGGTCTTTTCTAGGGGGCCCATATAGCATACAGGTGCTGGGAGGCAGCTGATCACGAGGGTTGCTGGGGAAGTCATATCAGGAACTTAACATTTGTGACTCTGTGGGTTATCTAAGGCACGTGCTTGCATGAGGGGATAGTGTCATTTTAAGGTCCCAGCAAACCATTTGGCTGAAAAATGGATGCTAAGGCAGCAATACAATGGAGTAACTTAGTTAAACTCTCCACACCAAGGTCACACAGGTATTACTTGGCAAAGCAGGACTTCAAACTCAAGCAGTCTGAATTCAGCGACTATCCTCCTCACTATGCTTTATTACCTCCCACTGCTGAAAGAAAAAAGACTTGTGAAGATATCTCTCAACTGTTGTAAATTCAACTTACCTCTCAATGCCTGGAATGTTTTTAAATTTCTCATTTTTAAAAATACATTCAAGGCACTTAGTATGCTACCTGAGACATTCAATAAACATTAGATACGAATACGTACACAGCAGTAATTATAACTCTTTTCCTTCTCCTTCTTAAACTGTTTTTCCACTACAATACTCACTTTTACTAGAGGATAACTGACCTCACCCTCCCCTCATTCCTCGAGGTCAAGATTGAGACCACTTAACAAGATCTTTCTCAAGGTAGCTTCCTCAGCAGTTTAGCACATCACTTTCCCTACATTCATTGAATCATGTATTGAAGGAAGGTTTTTCTGCTTTTCAATTTAAACCCTTAACCTCAATCCTTCCCAATTCCCAACAAAGAATTTCCACTTACACATCCTGTTATCATCTCAAACTGATCTATTTATTCATTTAACACACAATGGCTGAGCTCTTACTAAGCGATAAACACTGCGAATTCTGTGATGAATAACTCACAGGGTTCCTCCTTTCCACTAAGTCTAGTGGGAAATAGAAACATGTTCATAAATGATAATACAAAGCAAATAAATGCTATATATAGGTCTGCGAACCTTGGCCATATCCGCTATAAGACCCGAGGTGTAAAGGGGTGGCGGGAGACCAGGGCACTGTCTGAAGGGGCTCAAGGATGGGTGAGAATTAAAGAAAGACAGGGGCGACTAAGGGGCTGCCATGGATAGACTTAAGAAAAAATGAAAATGGGCGCGAGGGCAAAAGGGAGCGAAATGCAAGCGATCAAAAGCAGAGTAAAAGATGAAACGGACTTAGAAGCCCGATGCACTCCTCAGAGCGAAGACACTTCCTTCTCACATAGCCTCCTTGTCCTTATCCAGGAGGCTAGGCCACGATTTGTCGCTCCCGCAGGGACCGCAATAGGCGGCCCGAAGAAGCAGAAACGAAGGTGCAGCGGCACCAAGGGCCGCTCTCGCGAACGATACCACCAGCCAGGGCCGGTTTGGGGAGCCTTGGCTGAGGTCTCCCCGCTGATGCCCAAGGCCATTCGGGTACCCTGACCGAGAGCAGAAAGTGCTAGAGAGAGCAGCGGTCCCGCGGGAAGCGGGCGGACTTGCTGCGCCCCGAGCTCTTGGATGAACTGCGATGCTTCTTCCTGAAGACCAAGGCCTCTCTTCTGTTCCTCCTCCCAGCGGCATGCGAAACACCGGAGTCACTGTTGCCGCGAAAATAGGGAACACTCTCATGAGCCTGGGAACCCACCTGATTCCCAGAACCCGCCGCTGCGCAACCTCCCAAAGCTACGGAAACCACGGAACCCTTTCTGGTACTTCAGTAAAATCTTTCCCCAGGCCTACGTGGCCTCCAGCTGACAAAAAAAAAAAAAGGGATGTGTGTATCCGTGTAAACAAGCCGGCGCTGCAACCAGTTGGAGGCATTTTTCCGGTTCCGCATGGGCTCGCCAGGTCCAAATTGGACCAGAGACCACGTCTTTCTCAGCTTTGTACTTGAAATAACTGAAGGGAAAGATGACAGACCAGAGGGTATATTTCAGAGTGGCCATATCAACAATACAGATAATTCTACTTGTGTTTCAGGTGCTTCCTGTGCATGCATATTACATATTCTATACTATTGGGTGCTACTGTCTCATGTATGTATGTATGTATGCATAATATATGCACAAATATGTGAATACATATGTACATATAGAATATATAGGAATGACTCAAGTTGAATTACGTCGTAGTTATACGTGGATTTTCAACTGCCTGGGAGGCTGGTGCTCCAAATCCCCCTCCCATTGTTCAGGGATCAGCTGTACATATTTTTTGAGTCTATCTTCAATTAAAAGAAAAATTAAAATGGGATGGGAAGAAAAGATTAAAAGTATTCAAAGTATTCCCTAAGCAGCTAACAGTGTGTTTATTTTAAAGTTGTCAGGTTTAGCAAAAAGAAAGAATGCAGTAGGCCCACTTACATTTGAATTTCAGATACACAATGAATAACATTTTAGTATTAGAATGTCTCATACAATAATAATGCAACATGATATTTGTATGGCTCTTACCCTTAGTTCATTCTATTCTCTGCTCATGCATCATCTTTTCAGAGAGACAGTCCCCGAGCATGCTATCTGAAATAGCACACTTACCATTCTCTGTTTCTTTACAGTTTATTTTTTTTCATAGTACTCATTAGTATCTGATATTATGAAGACAGACTTCATTTTGATGATAACTGTACCTATAGTGCCTAGGACATTGCCTGGCACAGAGTAGGTACTAAATGGTATATATTTAATGAACATATGAATGAATGGAGTTTTATTGTCAGGGTTTATAGTAGTTTCATTCTGTCACATATTCGTATTTGGCCTTCTTGTTTGGTCTTAGTCCTCCATTTAAATAGATAGGTTCACTACAAAATGTCCATTCTTAATTCTTTATTTTGACTCATTTTTTATTTGGTTTGATTTTATATTGCCAAGTAATTTTTCCACAAAGGACTCATGGGCAGTATATTCCTTCAATATTCTTTTTGTATTTGAAATAAGCTACCTGTTGCTTTTTTGGGGTAGATTATAATTATTGTTAGCAATTATCCGCTCCCTCTTTTCAAGTAGGAGGGTTATACATCCCTTCAATTGACTACAAAAGATTTTAAGAAGAGGAGAATTAACAATCTTAAACAAGTCACTTAAAGAATTGTTGGAATTAAGCAGAAAAGGGGATAGCAATGAAAAAACAAACACATATTCGGCACTTATTGGGTTCCAGATATTCATTCAACATTAAGTAATCATATCTATCTACCATTTTTTGGGTTAAGACTGGCTTCACAAATAATTTAGTGCTTGAGTCGTGTCTTTCTGGAAGACCAGGAACTTGCCAAATAAGAGAGGCAAAGTGTGGATATGAAAGGGATGATTATTCTAGATTCAGGCTTCCAGGTACAGACATGGAAATAGTAAACAACATGTCATATTTTGGAAATTGTAAACTGTTTGATGTCACACATAGTTAATTTATTTAATCATCTAAACAACTCTATGGGAAAGTATTATTATCATCCTTATTTTATAGATGAAGAATCAGGTTCAAGGTTGCACAGCTATTAGGTGACAGTACAGAATCCAACCCACTAACATCTGCTCCTCACGTCTTTTTTCACTATACCCTACTATGGTTTCTTCTTATACTTGTGTGGTGACCTTAATAAATCTGTGAAGCTAAGCATAATTCAGAGGACTGAGTAGTTCAAGGCTCTAGGACTGGATGAATATCATTTTTTTCTCTTTTATCATCATCAGTTTATATATAAAGCACCCACAAGACTCTTGGCATTTTAACATAGGAGAAGGATTATGAATTCCTTCATGGAATTCATAATCAAGTTCAAACAAGGCGAGCAAACACTGACACGTGGTTACAAAACCAAACCAATTCCATTATCAGTCAGTTAAAAACCTTTCTAGAATGTGAAACTATTTGTACCTCCAAATCCATTTGATATAGGTTCTATTTAAATCTACTGAATTTCATATTCAAAAAGATATTTGCACACTGATGTTTATAGCAGCATTATTCATGGTGGCCAGGACATGGAAGCAACCAAAGTGTCCTACAATAGATGATTGGCTAATGCAGCAGTGGTACATATATGCAATGGAAGATTACTCAGTCATAAGAAGAGATAAAATATTGCCATTTGCGACAACGTGGATGGACCTTGAGATAATCATGCTAAGCATAAGCCAGGCAGAAAAAGTTGAAAACCACATGATATCACTTATATGTGGGATATAAACCTAAAAGCAACAAATTAATAGGACAGAGACTCATGGACATGGACAATAGACTAGTGGTTACCAGAGGATAGCGGGGAGGGGGGAGTGGGGAGGTATACGGGGTAAAAGGGGTCAAATATGTGGTGACAGAAAGAAATCTAACTGTGGGAGGTGAGCACACAATGTACATCTCTCTCTCTCTCTCTCTCTCTCTCTCTCTCTCTCTCTATATATATATATATATATATATATATATATATAATATATATCCCTCACTGTTAAAATGTACAGATGAAACTTATCGGATTTCATTAACCAATGTCACCATAAAAAGTAAATAAATAAAATAAAATCTATTGAGTTTGATGTAGGGTTAAGCATGTAGATGAAAAGGAAATGAAAAGCAAGATGACTTTCTGAAAAACAGAAAATTAATGAAACTTTCCAATGATCTTGTCCCAAAGGCAAATATTAAGTGTCTTGGCTTGCTCTGCTTTCCTACAAAAAAAAAAATTCCTTTCCTGATCATTAGCTCTCCTTAATTATAGGTAGCTTTTTAATTTTAGTTCAGTTTTTGATGAGTTAGGGGGTGAGAGACATGGACAGAAGGGAAGAGAAGGTTCACTAGGCTTTGAATGAACAGGTTTTCATCATACCTCAGTTGAGGCTCTACACTTTTAAAGCCCTTTCAGGAAAGGGACAAAAGCAAGGCAGTCCTATGGACAGCCTTGGTGCTGTTAGTGTTGATGCAACAGAAATTGTATTGCATCTTCCAATTTACTGAGAGGTAACCAAAAAATTTAGTATCGAGCATGGCAACTACTGCCACTCTGATCTGTATTTCAAAGTTAAGTCTCATTTTAGTTTTAGTCACCTTAGCTACTGAAAGATAGATAAATAGATCCTAAACTTTCAAGATATACTTTGTCCTATTTCCTAAATTTTTTCTTGCTACTAGATTTTGGGGGAGGATGACTCAGAAAAATAATTATTAACCTGCTAACTAGTTTTGTTAAGTGCTCAGTTGCCAGGAAAATACTACCATCTGCTTTAGTTTCTTTGACAACAGCACACTCCTATTTTCTGTGTAATATCTTTATATTAAACAATGAAACTTTCATAATTCTAAGTCCTAATAAGAAACAATGATGCAATAATTCCCACATAGTTTGTTTTCTGACAATATAAAATCTTGGAGAAGAAAGTAAGGAATATCTTGTGAATTTCCTAATACCATGTGAAAATACAACTGTATTACACCACTTTTATGTTTTACTATGTGGATTTACTTTTTTTTTTACATTGGAGTTATGACTTTGGTTCTGTTTTCACCCTTATTGGGAATACAGGGCAATTTATGTGGCTTTGCTTTATTGAGGAGAGCATAGAATGGATTGGGGATAGATGCTGACGTCCTTGTCTGACTTAATGTTGAAGAAAATTAAATATAGTTGATCTGCTTTTATTCTGGAATATCCTGATGGACATTTTCAGTAAGATTTTTGTAGGAAAGAAGTGCGAGGATTCTGACTGAAAGGTAAACATTCAAGTTTTTGGAAATGGATGCAATATTATCCTATACATATTTTTAAAAAAGAAAATGAAAGTAGTGAATGGCCTTCATTGTTGAAGGAAAAAAAGCTACTACTTTGGTTCCTTAGTTGAATATGATCAATAACCAACTGAAAAGATATTTTGTTCTCCCAACACCTATCCTGTTGTTTCATTCACCATGGTACTCAGTTGGAAGTGCATTACCAGAGGATTTAAAAAAATACCACAACTCATTTATTCATTCATTAAACAGTTATCAGAACACCTACTATGTGTCAGGAACTAAAGCCATCTGAGGAGGAAATGCTATGAAAATAAACAGAAATCAACAATGCAAGTGTTAATATTATTTATGTTTCAAGATACAGCTCAAATGTTAACATTCAGTTCGCTATTCCCTTCTCTGTGTTCCATACCTTGTACAAACACTTTTTTCCACATTTGGATACCTATCTCCTGAGCTCTTTGAAAAGGTAGAGACTTTGGCTTATTCATTTTTGTATTCCACAGAACCTAGCATAAGATTTGGTACAGATCCAACAGGTGGTAAGTAAACGATAGTTGAAATGACGGAATTAGCATCATTTAGTAGTCCATTAAGAAGATAGTACTTGTCCAGACACTAGCTTTATTTCCTAAAAGTAGTTACTGTAATGTAGTTATCTTGTTATCCCAGAATTTGAATTGAGTTGACAAAATTTGATTATATTTCTTCAGATTTCGAGGTGGTTTATCATCTAAGAAACAAGCTAATAGAGCAGTTTCAAACTTGCAGAAGAAATGGAACCCTGATAATCTCTCAAAGTTTTACGCCCGATACGCTTACACTGAATTTAGATGAAAGCGACTAGCTTCCCTTTCATACCCATCGCTTGCGACTGCATTGCTCCATCTTCCCCTTTGCTTTTTCCCACCCTTTCGCCCTCCAGAAAGGGACGCACATCCCGAGAGCTTCCCAGTCTTCCTCCGCCCCTTTCGGAAGGAGCCGAAGACTGAATGGGGCGCCGAAGCGGGTCCTCCTGGAGCTCGGGCTCTTCCGGAAAAACCCGAAGTGCTCTCGGAAGAGGAGGGAGCCTTCGACTTCAGCGCTTCGCCCCCGCGCTGTGCCCTCTGTCGGCGGCGTGGGGCAGCAGTAGCAGCGGTGGCGGCGGGAGGCGGCAGCCGCGTCGACGTCGCCCAAGACTGGAGCGACGTTTAAAGAAGGAGCCGAATCGCCGCGGAGTCCGGCCTCTTGTTGTTGGAGGACTCCCACCCTTCGGCGCGGCCCGACGAGGAGAAACTGCGGCGCCGGGAAGCAGGTGAGGACCCGGCGCCGACCCGGGAGGGGCGAGGGGCAAGGGGCGCGCTGCTTCCTCCGTCCCTGGGCCGCGCCTGCGTCTGTATTCTCCTCACTTGAACCAGGAAGCGGCAGAGTCGGAGGCTCCGCTCCTCCGGCCCTTTCTTTGTGTGGGCCCGGGAGTGAAGGAGGGGACGAACCAGGAGGGCCGCGGCGCGGTCCCCTTCGCCGTCAGGGGCCTGGGGGCTGTCGGTGCTCTGGGTAGGCCTGGAGCGTGGGGAGCCCTCCACCGAGATCCCACTTGGCTTTTTCCTCGCCCCTCTGTCTGCCTTTTTGCGCCTCTTTTTCTCCTTATCGCCCCTACTTTGATTTAGAGCCTTCCTGCCGAGCCCATCCTCCCCTTCCGTCCCTTCCAGGGCATAACAATGCCGCCTGCTCGGCCTCGTCCCCTCCCAGCACCCCCACCCTTCTCTTTGCCACCTTTTACTTTCCCCAGCTCACCTCATAAACCCTCTCTGACTGTGCAGTTTTCTCCATCTGCATTTGCAAGAAGCTGCCTTTTCCCTTGAATTAAGGTTAAAACCTCGGTTGCAGGCGGCTAGGTGCGAATGGGGAAGAGAGGTGGAGGAAGGAAGATGGGGTTCAGCTGCCGCAGGGAGGCAGGGAGCCGCGTGTCGGTTTGTTTCACTCCGTCGCGGATGGCGTTTCTCCCTTTTCCACCATCACCTGCCCACAGTCAAGGATTTCTTTCGCGGTAATGCAGAATGGCTTTTTCAAAGTCAGGTCGCAAGTCTTGGAGTGGTTTCGGACCGATTTGTGCTGTTCCTGGGTCCACCCTAACGGGGAGGAGGAGGAAACCTAAACAAAATGAAACCATGTCCTAGTGTCACCGGGACACGTCCATATAACGCATTCTTCCATTGGGAAAAAAAAACATTGACAAATGACAAAAATTGTGAGATCGTATTCAGAAATCCATCTATTCCCTGAAAAGTGGCTTCTGTCGAAACCCCATATTTCAGAAGCCCTGGTTGCTGGCTCGCTGTCCAAAGGTCACCGTTTCTGATGAATGCCTTTATGGTAACCTGGAATTCCTTGGTACTGTTAATGAGCAACGCCTTATTACAGGTGATGTTTTAAGTCTTTGATCTCTAGACTTTTCACTCACGTTTTGTTTTGAAGCTATAATTTTGAAAAATTGAGAAGATATTTGAGATGCCCTGTCTTTCAAGTGTATAACTTAGGCACTATAACACAGTGGTACTATTTTGGTAACTATAAAGGAAAAGAATATTAGCAATAAAAGTGTTTCCTTATCAGCTAATTGTTATTATACGCACACACACACATTTTTAAGCAACTCAGGTCAGTGCTACTGGGAATATTTCTGAGAAGTCCAAAAAAAATGTTTTCGGGGTGGTACACAACAATGCTGTTTACTGACATCACCCACACCCCCTTTTCTAGAGTAATGTCTGCTCTGTTCCAATAAGTTTTATTTTCGTTTCCACTAACTCATTTGGTGTGCAAAAAGTTCTCATACCAGTGCACATAATTCTTTACCACCAAAAACGTTTTTGTGCAAAATAGTGTTAAATAGTAAACTTTCCTTTTCCTTTGTCTTATTTATTTTTCACAATAGCATCTGTTGACTTCACTTGGTACTCTGTTTAACATTCTACCTCTAGAGATTGTAAGGGTAAAGAGGTGAGGAGAAAGGGGATGAAGAAGGAGTAATAAGGTGTTTAATGATTTATCCAGATGAGTCATCTCAATTTAAATAACAGAAAAATAATGAGAAACTTACTAGTAATAGTTTTCAGTGTTTATAAATGCTGATTCAGTCATTAGCTGCAGAGAGTAGCTTTTGAATATGTTCTTAAAGAGAAGTTAAAATTTAGGAAGAGTATTTCCAACCCAATATTGCACACACCAAACTTTTTAACATGTAAATCATTCATTTACATGAAATAACTCATGTGTTCATGATACTTTTTCTTTAAAAAGTTTTAAGACAGCTAAAAATGAACCCTTAGCTCTTCTTGAGGAGAAACCCAAAATCAGAACTAAGAAAATTAATTCTGGTCTTTAAAATTTGCTAAGTAGTGATGCATGTATCAGCTTCAAATGAGGAGATTACTATTGATGTCTGTAGATCAATTTAAAAGTTGCTTGTCTCAGAGGGAAGATGTGAGAATTGATGCGTGGTCCAAAACCCATCCTGTATGAACAATTTATATAGAAGTAAAAAGTTATGCCAAACTTCAGTTAAAACTTGAATGAACTATTTAATGATGCTGTAGCTACAATTCTGAATGATAAAATACTTTCATTTTTCTTTCCTAATCTTCTCTCATCCCCATTCCCCTCCCTTTCTTTTACAGGCATGGAGAGTAGAAAACTGATTTCTGCTACAGACATTCAGTACTCTGGCAGTCTGCTGAACTCCTTGAATGAGCAACGTGGTCATGGACTCTTCTGTGATGTTACCGTTATTGTGGAAGACCGAAAATTCCGGGCCCACAGGAATATTCTTTCTGCTTCTAGTACTTACTTCCATAGCTCTTCTCAGTTGCTGGGCAAGTTGTTGAACTGAGCTTATAAGAGCAGAGATCTTTGCAGAAATTCTCAATTATATCTATAGTTTCTAAAATTGTTCGTGTTAGATCAGATTTGCTTGATGAGTTAATTAAATCAGGGCAATTGTTAGGAGT
Source organism: Eonycteris spelaea (assembly GCA_003508835.1). Taxonomy (NCBI): domain Eukaryota; kingdom Metazoa; phylum Chordata; class Mammalia; order Chiroptera; family Pteropodidae; genus Eonycteris; species Eonycteris spelaea. Next base: position 51,885 of record PUFA01000636.1, on the reverse strand, counting down.
TAAATTTATAGCAGAGCTTGGTGTCCCGTTGTCACAGGTTAAAAGCATCTCAGGTACAGCTCAGGATGGTAATGCAGAAACCTCCTCCTGGTTCTAGTGACAAGAACCTTGAAATACAAAAATCAAAAGACGAAGCCCAAGATAATGGGGCCGCTATAATGCCTATTATAACAGAGTCTTTTTCCTTATCTGCTGAAGATTATGAGACAAAAAAGATCATTGTTACTGATTCAGATGAGGATGATGATGACGTCATTTTCTGCTCTGAGATTCTGCCTGCAAAGGAGACTTTGCGAGTAACAGTGCAGTGGCACAGGTCCAGCCTAACTCAGGCTCTGTTGCTATTTCAGATGTCGCACCTTGTGCTAGTAATAACTCTCCCCTTTAACAAATATCACACCTACTCAGAAACTTCCTACTCCTGTGAATCAGGCAACTCTGAGCCAAACACAAGGAAGTGAAAAATTGCTGGCATCTTCGGCCCCGACACATCTGACTCCTAACATTATTTTGTTAAATCAGACACCACTTACTACACCACCAAATGTCAGTCCTTCACTTCCAAATCATATGTCACCTTCAATCAATTTACTTGTGCAGAATCAGCAGACACCAAACAGTGCTGTTTTAACAGGAAACAAGGCCAATGAAGAAGAGGAGGAGGAAATTATAGATGATGATGATGACACTATTAGCTCCAGTCCAGATTCGGCCATCAGTAATACATCTTTGGTCCCACAGGCTGATATCCCTCAAAGTACCACTTTTGATGGATCACTGATACAGAAGATGCAGATCCCTACACTTCTGCAAGAGCCACTTTCCAATTCTTTAAAAATTTCAGATATAATTACTAGAAACACTAATGATCCAGGTTTAGAATCAAAACATCTAATGGAGGGTCAGAAGATCATTACCTTAGATACAGCTACTGAAATTGAAGGCTTGTCGACTGGTTGCAAGGTTTATGCAAATATTGGTGAAGATACTTATGACATAGTGATCCCTGTCAAAGATGACCCTGATGAAGGGGAGGCCAGACTTGAGAATGAGATACCAAAAACATCTAGCAGTGAGACAACAAACAAACGTATGAAAGTAAAACATGATGATCACTATGAGTTAATAGTAGATGGAAGGTCTATTATATTTGTATGTATGCAAAGATCATATGTCTGTCTGACGAGCTTGCGGAGACATTTTAACATTCATTCTTGGAAAAGAAGTATCCTTGCCGTTACTGTGAGAAGGTATTTCCCCTTGCAGAATATCGCACAAAGCATGAAATTCATCACACAGGGGAGCGAAGGTATCAATGTTTGGCTTGTGGCAAATCTTTCATCAACTATCAGTTTATGTCTTCACACATAAAGTCAGTTCATAGTCAAGATCCTTCTGGAGACTCGAAGCTTTATCGGTTACATCCATGCAGGTCTTTACAGATCAGACAATATGCATACCTTTCTGATAGGTCAGGCACTGTGCCTGTAATGAAGGATGATGGTATTGGGTATAAGGTTGATGCTGGGAAAGAACCTCCAGTAGGGACCACATCTACTCAGAACAAGCCAATGACCTGGGAAGATATTTTTATTCAGCAGGAAAATGATTCAATTTTTAAACAGAATGTAACAGATGGCAGTACTGAGTTTGAATTCATAATACCAGAATCTTACTGAACTCTTGAAATATCAAAGTTTTGGTTTGGATTAAGGGCAGGGCTTTCAGAAGACCTATAAAACAAGGTGAAAAGTTAATTTGTTCTGCCACATCATCTGAAGGTAGTGTAGTTGGATTACTTGTTGATAATTTTTAGAAGCAAATTATTCTGAGTTTGAGTACAGAGATTGAGAATTCCCCCTGCCCCAAGTATTTGTTTATATAGTTAGCTTTCAGCTTATTTAAAAGAGGCAAAAAAAAGCTTGGAGAGATAGTTTCCTGAATAGAGTTTGAAGCAGTCTGAATGTTCTTTGAAAATAACTGGAGTTATTAGCATACCCTAGTACATCTTATAACTTCCCCCTTCTATGTTAGCACTTTACTGCTGAATTCATAATTTTCTTAATATTGAGACTATAAATGTGTGTTGTGTTTTATATATGGCATAAAAAGTGAACAAGAACTTTTAAAGTTGTTCTGGAAAATTTCAGAGTAAGTCTCTGCTTGGTTGTATATTGTGCTAGTCCAAATGGATAGCAACCTCCTGCCTCCCTGCCCCCATGAAAATGGCCATGCAGACAAGTCTCATCTGAAGAATTAATTAGTTTTAGCTAATTAGAATTATATCTTACTTTTATTGTCATAGTTTGGAAAAGACTTTGGTGGCTGGACTGCTGTATGTGTGTGTATATATATATATATACCTTTGCTATGTGGTCCCTGTGGGCAAAAATACTAATCTCCATAATGCAGACAGGAGGAGATGAAAAGTCACTTTTTTTTTTTAATTCTTGCTCTTACATGATAGAGACAGAGTGGAAGTGAATGGAGATTGCCTTTTTGCTCATTATGGTTAAAAATATTCCCATGAAATTTTCAAATGTTGAATCTGAAAGCCACCAAATAAATCTTTAATTCTGTATAAATCTTTATACATGATAGATTCCAGAAGTGAGACTCCTACATATTTGGGTGGGAGGCCACTGGCATATATTTTTAAATGTTCATATTACTTAGACTCTCTAATAGGAAATTTTCATTTGAAATAGTTCAATCAGCGATCTAGTATTCCCTTTCAACAAGACCTTTTAGGTTTTTACCCCTTCTAAAACAAGTTCCGTTCAATTTGCAAATTGCTGCGGTATTATAGCAATCAGAAACTATATATGGAATGTAATAGGCTTGCTGATTACCATTTATCTTGAAAATAGTAAATACCACCTTTCTTCCTTTTAAAATGACACATATTTAAACACTTAGAAAAGAAAGTAAAAACTTATTGAAGTGCTAGTACTAAAAGGAAGCAGGTTGGGAAAAATATATAGCCTAGCATTTATAACAGGATTAACTTGTTGAATTTCTGTAAATGACTTTTGCAAAGAAAAAAAAAATTAATAGATACTGAAAAAGACTGTTGTGCATAGTCATTAGTCATTTGTAACCTTGCTTAAGTATATCTTAATTCAACATATTTTCTTTTTTCCTTAACCATGTATTTTTAAAAATAGTCTATTTCTTACCTTTGAACTTAAAGCTTTTCATAATTTCTCATGTATACATCATCCTTCTGACAGTAAGCTCTATTTGAAGATAATGGTTTCAGTGTTTCTTAAGTTGGTACCTGAGGGTATCAGCATCAGTATTTGCAATAATACAAGGAGAAAGAAAAAAAAATCCTTTGCTTACCGAGGACTAGAATGACATGCATCTGTTTTGCTGTCGTGTGTCTAGAGCTACAAACCATTTTGTAAACTAATCCTTGGAAAATTTTAGATTACCTTGTAACTTAAGACAGAGCTCTGGAATCACAATATCAGTGTCCTTTCTATGTAGATATTGATAACATTACTCTTTGGCTATAGGGTGCATTCTGAAGTATTTTCAGTGGAAATTTGAGTTTCATTAACCTATTTCAACCAGTTAGACATAATTACTTCTACAAGTGTGAATGATACTGATGCCAGCAGAGCTTCTAGACCTTTCAGATTTAACTGCTAGGTAAATTAGTCTGTCGTCTGATAACTATCCATCCTGAGTAATATGGATGGAGATTATATATATATATATATATATATATATATATATATATATATATATATGTATGTGTATGTATGTATGTATGTATGTATGTATATTTGCTGCTGTTGCTGCTGCTGTGCTCTCTGTAAATTCTGAGTATGGAATTTAAACTGCTTACTAAAGGTATCTTCTGGAGTTTTGGGGAGGAGGGAAACTGAACAATTAAATTGTATTTTTGCAGGTATGTTAGGGTCTTTAGTTTTTCTAAAAGTTTCTACATCCAAAGTTTGGAATTCATGTGGAATACTCCTTTGAGGCTAAAACCCTGCACTCCCAGTATTTATTGGGTTGGAAATCTGCAGCAAGATGCTGTTTAAAACTGGCCATGGGCTTTTTTCTATTTTATACTCAGTTTTCTGGCTATTTAACTTCATTTTTTTTCTTTCAAATTGGCTTCAAATTTCCTCCTATGATAAATTGCCTGTAAATATTCTGGATAAGAACTGTTTGAAATAGCAATTTGTTAAAAGGGATGACAGAAAGTGAAAATTCTCCAAGCAGATTTTAAAATGCCATAGCGATCTTGAAAGATTCACTTTAAAATATATTTTAAATGATCATTATCATTTTGGTAGTAATGATCCCCCACATATAACTACTATGAGGAATTGATGCAGCGTTATTTCTCATTGTACCAAAAAGATAAAACAAATGGTAAAAAATGATCAAGGTATTTCGAATGGTTAAGGCATACATATTCTAAAGAATTAATTGCTAATTCAACAGCACTGACTTCCTCACCTCTGTCAATCATATGAAACCTTGTCCATTTCCACCAATACTGTAATATTCATACTTGTACAATCTTTCCTATCATAACTTTAAGTTCTACTTTTCATTAACTGTTGTTACCTGATATTAGTTCATAGAGCTTCTTACAGCAAAAATAAAACATTTTAATTCTGATTTTTGAGTGCATTTTTTACAAGATTATATTTTAGAAATTATATAGACTTTTATATTCTGTTGTTTTTCAATTTTTTAGCGAGATTTGAGCTATGTTTCTGATGACAGCATGACATAACCTCCCATTAGGTTTCACATGTTGGTTATTTGCATGTCTGATGTATCTTGAACCATAATAGTCAAAAGTGAGTCAGCTGCTGTCTGTCGCTTTAGAGTGTTTGTCACACTCATAGATTCCATGAAAATGGATAAGGAGGAGGATAGTTTTATTAATTTGAAACATCACAAAAGCAGTCTGGGTTTCCAACATGGCAGTGATACAGATTTTAAGCAACATCTAGTTTATATAGGTTCTGGATTAATATTTTAATGTTTCATGCCCAGTTCAATATTTTAAAGCAGAATTAGGCATAAAGCAGTCAATATTACAAAATGCAGTCAAGGGACCTATTGGAAATACAAATTCCTTCATTACAGCAAATGTTTTGCAAAAGAGTAAAGCAGCAAATATTAATTTTCCTAAGGTAACATGCACTTTATATAATTAAATGTAATAAAAAAGCTCAAATTAAGTGTTACAAAATCTATACTATTTCAAGTTATTCTGTAAAGTAAGAAAAATACATAGAAATGAGTCAGAATCTTAATGCTAAGAAATATGGTAAATGTAATATACCGTAATGGTGCTTTAAAAAAATGATACATTAAAGCAAAAGGTAAAGTGTAAACAGCAAAAAAAATCACAGTATTACAAGTTAATATTTGTAAGTCAATTGGTTATTAGTCCCTTTTTGAAATCCAATAGAATTTTAATATGCTGAGAACTGTAGAAAATAATAGTGATTTTTATAATGCAAAGGATTATCATTTTTCAGATTCAAAATCTGGATGAGACATCATGATGCTGAAAGTTAATGTTTTGCAAACATTTACTGTGAACAATGAGTGCACTTGTTATGCCTTGATAATTCTTGATGGCTGGATATCTACAAGGTAGATGGGAGCACCAGCATTTGCCTGCTACCTCTAATCCATCAAGTCTGGAGGTAGCGAAATTGGCTGGAAAATTTTCCAATGTGTTCAGTGTTTGCAGAACTGTCTAATTAGGTACCCTCCTGTAGCCCCTATATTTTTACGTTATACAAGTATAGGATTATCAATCTCACTTTAAATTAGTCCTTAGGTTAAGATCACAATGAAAGTGTTCATTTTGAAGTGGAGGCATGGGTGTCAAAGTATTGAATCCATCAGGGTGATGGTTTAGAGCTATGTCTAATTAAAAGAACTATACGAATACCTACCACAATGTGTCAAATGGATTTTAAATCTACAATAATACTTAAGAATTTGTCAAGTTGGCTGCACTTGCGTTTTTGCAGACTTAAAAGCGGCATTGTAACACTTTCATAATCTTGAATGCTGTCATGATTGGTCTTAACAGGAAAAGGGACCAATAAGAGCAGTGGCATTAAAATACTGATGATTCTTCTGGGGTGGGGTGCAGGATATGTGCGGTTTGCTGGGGCCGCAGCACAATATTTGAAGATTAGGTAGTCACAAAAATTAGTAACCATACCATGACCCAAGAACCTAATCTAGCATTTTTAAACTGAATTTTAGCCATAAGATTTATATCTCCTGTAGCAAATGTATTTTTTAATACTTTGCGACATGTATTAGAACCACTGTCTCCTAAGTTATCTGATGTGTAACATATACTTAAAACACCTCACATGTTTGCTCTGTGAATTTCAGTGCTTCCAGGATGATCAATTCTGTTCCCCACTATTTGAGGGAATATTGCACATTTCCCTATGGGAGGTACCAGTAACAAGCTGAGCTGAATGATCACAACAGCAATTTTTACAATAATCAGAAGAAAAGAGAGTTAATGGGCAGTTTTTTCCCCAACATCCAGACATGAGCAAACAAAATCTTAGCTAGAACTTTCTGTATTGGAACTATTGTGTAGCTCCATCATCTGGGAAGTTTTTCTTAGGAACTGACTTTAGTGGTAGGGAAAGATAGGGCCTATAAGCCGAGGTACTAGGGTGGCAATCTGCCAAGGGCCTGAAGACAACACTACATTTACACAAAATGAAACATATGGCGACCACACTTCTGCTGAATACAGAGGCAGAGCCAGGGGGTAATGCAGGTCCAAACATGACAAGTTTCTTCCTGGGCTGGTTCCCCAGTCTTTCTTAGATTGTGTGTCCTGCCCTTCTCAGAAGTCCTGGGTTCAGCCTAGCCACCCCTGCTCAGCACTGATAACAAATAAGCTTCATTGCTATCTTTCCCTAGCCTGACAGGCCATTGTAAAACTTGAAACTGCATAAGAATCACACTTTAAATTGTGTACCCTACACAATTCACTAAAGCAGAAATGCAAAAGCCACAATAATCCCAAGAGCTGGCAGGCATTCCTCTTTAGGGGCTGTAAGGTGGTGGCTTTTCAAAAGGTGGGTAGTAGGGTGGAGAATAACGGGGTGGTGCGCTGGAGGACCACATGTAGCTGGGCGAAGGAGAGGCAGACTGGGGCTCATCAGAAAGTCCAGAGGGAGGGGAGGATGGAAAGACACCGGAATGCTGTGTAATGAAAACAAAACATCAGTTTGGGTAGTGAGGTTGCGATTCCCCCAAAATGAATATGGATCAAGTTTGTTTCTGTTAGGAACAAGAAAGAGCTCCTAAGACCCCAGAAAGTCAATGAGGGGCATGGAACTGGGCTAGTACTACTTTCAGTCACTCAGGCTGTGATGTTCATGCAGAGGTATCTTGGACTCCTCCTACCCCTCTCTCTTTTGAATGCTTTTTTCATGTTTGTAATTCAAGCCTTCAATACTTCTCCCTGAGCGATGGCAACAGCATCCCAATTTATCTTCAAAAATGTAGTTTGGGCCCCAAGAACATGTGAAGTTAAGTTGTTAATACCTGGAAAAGTCTTTGCTATAAGAAAATATCACAAAACCCATCTCATAAAACAAAACAAACAAAAAAATAAAACAGAAACTAAGGTCAGAGAGGTTGTATCTTTTCTGGATCTGGGTCTTACTTTAAGTCCAGCAATTTCAATTTCGTCTTAACTGTGGCCCACCCGCCTCCCCCACCAAGGGCAGCATAGGTTGAAGAGCAAAGAGGAAAAAAGGAATGGAGGTGGGAATACCAATGATAATGAGGAGGAGCAATCTGTCAGGTTGCAGATGAACTGGGGATTTTACTTTGTGTTGTCTAACTTTGGTGGTCTTTGGGAAGGGAGCAGATTTGCATTTAATACTCAGTGAATTGGCATATTAGGAGTCATTTGCCACTTCTCTTTCCATGGCCCATGTATACCCTTGACCCTAATGATTTTCCTGCTCAAGGAGAGTTGGCCTGTTTAATTCATTGCTGTATCTATCCCCAGGGCTCAGAATGGAGCTTGGCAAGTAGTAGGTACTCAATAAATGTTGAATGAGTGACTATAACTTCAGGAGTAAATAAGATGAACTTAGCATGTTTTTTTTTAATGAAATCTGTTTTCAAAGAATACAGTCACACTTTGTGGGGACCATTGCCTTGCTCCAGTGGTAGAGCACGGCCAAGCCCTGAAGGCTGGAGGGGGCTACAAGGATGGCAAGAAGTAAGAGGCCAGTTTTCGGCTCTCAGGAAGAGCAAACATAAGGCAACAAACAGGGCTGGAGAATTGTAATTTTCTGTTGTGTCTCAACTCTAGGAGGAATGGTATATAAAAAAAAAGACTCACACCAAAAGTTCTCATGAGTTCAAGTGCTGTTTGGGGAGGTCACACCTTTGTGTTGTTTTGCTGGCCACAATCAGAGTAGATCATGTCATTTTCCAGGCCCGGCGCAATCTAGAGTCTAGAAAGGTTTCTGGAGTCTGAGACCAGTTGGCTGATTCTCCCTATCCCCAGTCCTGATCACTGTACCCCTTAGAAAGGTATGTCCAGGTTTCTAGGCCATGCTTGAAAGATTGAAATATCTGCGCCTTACCATGTAATGTTAGGACTGAGAAGAGACTGTAGAAACCATCATCCCACTCCTCCCCCATCCCATCTATTATTTTACCCTGAGTGGAGGAATGACAGGGTCATAGAAGCTGCAGAGCCTTTCAAGGCAAACCAACTTGAAGCTGTGAACTAGAGACAAGACAGATTGCTTTCTAAAATCTCAATTTTTCTTCTTCCCCCGCCCCAAGAAGATATGCATTCTTAAGACATCAGTATCGTGATTTGCTAGTTTCCAACTCCACACCCCAGAACTCTCTATCTTTCTTTCTCTCCCTTTCTCCTCTTCTGTTGCTTTCTTCAACTAAGAACACTGTCCTCTTAACCAGAAAGGAGGGCAAAACCCCCCAGGGACAAGATCTCTGGGCCGAATATGTGGTACTCCAGCCTTCTAAATCTCGCTCTAGGATGGTGAGTGTCCAGAGGCCACTTTTAGGTGTTCCCAGTCACAGAGGGGAGGGGTGAGTTTCCTACAGTGGAGCTAAAGGCAGTTCTGTCCCAAGAGGCTTTAAAAGGCTTCTGTGGACAGCAGCTGCTGTGGGTGGCAGTTGCACACTTTGATAATAAAAGGGGATGGTATAACGGCCTTAAGTTTTCACTTCTTAATTTCATGTTTGGGAAGTTATTAGAGAGGAAGGGGGTGGGATGATTCTCACTTCCCTTTGTGGATGCTGGGAGTCTTAATGATAACAATAATTGAAAGGCTCCTAGAAGAGAGAGGGAGCTCACTGGCTGCAGTCCACACACCCCTGGGGCTTTAGTTGGGGTTGGGGAGAAGGCCCACAGTACCAGTGCGTAGTTTCCTAGCAACAGGCAGGCACCTTGGGAAAAATCTGGCTTTGTTACAGCGGGGTAGCTGGTCTGGTACATTTTGGTTCTTAAAAGTTGACTTTACTAATGAGACAGGCAGCTCAGAAGAACAGAGCTTTGAATCTTTGCACATCACAAAACATGAAAAGTATCTAAAGAGCCTATTGCTGGGCATAATCAGCTCGAGCTTCCTGAGCTGCTTCTTAGGGTCTAGGGTAGCCTACCAGGCTGATGGTGCTACAAGAAGAGCGCCACCTTTTTAGGACACACACAGCTCTCCTCTCCTATCTTAGCCTGCCTTCTTTCCTCTGCTGGATGGCTGGCCCACACTCTTCAAGACCAATGCACATTTCTGTATTAGGGGGCTTCTCTCTTCAGGAGCATTGTTAGGCAGTGACTCCAAAAAGAGCCCTGGCACTGGCCAGGTGATAAAGATTAACAGCAAGAGATGCTGTATCCCTAGGGGAAAATCCAAGATCTCCTGGTTCTTTGCATTCCTCCCCTGTTTCTGCCCCAGAAAGCAAATCCAAGGGAGACAGAGAGAAGGGTGACTAAAAGGAAGAAAAAGAAAACAGGGGAGAGGGGACAGAAACTAGAGAAAGGAGGAGAAGAAAGGAAAACCTTGTCAGGACAAAGGAAATAAATGGAAGAAGTTCAGTGGCAGCAGTAACCTGTGCCATATTCTGCCTCCCCCAGAACTAAAGCAAGCCTTCCATTAAATGGGCCCAATTTATGATGGGTCACTTTTCATGGCAAAGATGAAACCTCATGTGACTGAATAAAGAACATAAACAGAGTCACTTTTGACTACTTGGCTGAAGCTGAAGAATGGTTAATGGGGAAATGGGTGTGAGCGGCAAGGGAAGTGAGTGTTGGGGAGGTGAGCAGGGAGGCAAATGTAGTCTCAGCTTATCTTCATCCTGCCTTGGGGGATGGGGAGTTCATTAAAAGCAAGGATACCTTGGAGCCCAAAGTTCGAGAGAATACTGTTTCTCCAAGCTCAGTATCACAGCTGACCAGCTGACCAGACCCAAGTACTTGCTCATGTCTGACCACAAGAAATGCTTCCCAAGCTTCCTAACTGGACAGCTATCCAGTAAGGGCATGACTTTGAGGGATTCAAACAAAACCCTATAAATTTCTTTCCTCTTCCTTCTATCAACCTTGGGGTAAAAAGGAAGCAGAAGTCTTCAAACTCTAAGTCACATAAATAGTCCTATTTGGAAATGACCAGAATGGGGAAGTCATTTAGAAGAAAGTCTAGAAAGGTCAGTTTTCCTACTATAATTTGGGCCCTTTTACAATCTGAGAAGAGCATAGGGAGCTCTGTTTTTTTTTGGGGGGGTGGGCAGGGGAGTAGGTCTATGCTTTTGGCGGTTTTATTGTTAGAGCTAGTATACATTTTGCTGACTGATTTCTATTTACCTGGGAACATGAGCAGATTTCCCCCTACCTTCTAGCCTTTCTTGGGTAAAGACTAGTAATACCTCCTATGAAACCATAAGGAAATAGAACTTGGTGAACAAAAGAAAGCTCAACTCAAACACTAGAACAAAACGCCATTTAAGTAAGTTCTGAAGGGAATCAAATCACTTAATATAACCCTTAAAACCCCACCATACAACTACAGAGTCTCCCAAAAAGAAATTCAAAACATAGCTTGAACCTAGGGAAAGAACTGGGAGAAGTATAAGAAGAACCCCAGCAGCCCCTGCAGTGGGGAGCAATTTAATAATGTAATAAGAGACCCTTTCTGAGTCATGATTAGAAAGCCCAGAATTTAAACCAGTAGAAAGTGTAAATATCCTAAAATTAACTGAGGCAAAGACCTGTGCTGTACTCAGATTTACAGCTTTTCCAAAGAATCTGCAAACCAATCTCTGGAGTCAGACAGACCTGTGCACAAATCCTTGCTATCTCTGTGACTTTGGGGAAGTTACTTACTTTCTCCATGACTTAACCATCTCATCTTAAAGATGTCAATGACAGGAGTATTTCCCTCAAAGGAGTAAGTGAGATAATACATGTAAAGCACTTAGCACAATGCTTCATACATAGTAAATGCTCAATGAATAGAAGCTGTTATTAAAATTTGAGGCCTCCACAAACCTCTGAAGGCCCTGTTATTAGCCCACAGCATAGGTCTGGGTGAGGTAGCTAGATCTGGATCCCTTCGCTGGGTTAGGTACCCTGTTCCTTGGTTTCCACAGCACTCTGGGTAAGTCTATTTACTTTTTTGTCTCCACTGCTGTCTTCAACCATCCCCTCATGTCTCATTCATAACGCAGGGCCTATGTCTTATTCACTCTCTCTATCCACAGTTCCCAGCACACACCCTGGCACATGGGAACACAGAGTAAACATTGACTGAACTGAAATCACCAGCCTGAGTCACCAGTGGCACTGTCAATCTTGCTTTCATCCCTGGGGGTAGTGTTTGAATGAGGAATGGTGGAGAGAGAGATGGCTGCATACCCTAAAGAGGGCCTTCCTATCTTAGAGTCAGCAGCAACCATCACCAGGGAGATTACTGTTCCTACTTAAGGGGTTTATTATAAAGTGAATATTCATAAAATCCATATAATTGATATAGTTTACTTTGACGTAAAAAAAAAAGGAGGCAGCCTCTTTGGTTGAACCTACAGTGGGTCCTCAATCCCTGGATGACTTTTTATCATAGGGTCCCCAGGAGAATGGTGTCCCTCCTTGTGTTAGCTTCAACTTTCTTGGATTCTTTTATAGGATTCCTTTTCTGTCTCTGTTACCACTGAAATTATCTATGTACTTTTTGAACATATTCTGTTTTCTAGTCTACATCATCTATTTGGGTAATAAGTTCCCTGAATTGTCTATCTGTGAATATATAGGCTCTAAAACAAGTTCTAACATTATTTTTTTCCAAGCTTTAATGGATGCCTCCTTGTTCTAATATTGTACTTTATAACAGTGAACAAGTCTATGTTCACACTATATGTACAGCTGTCCCTCAATATCTGCGAGGGATTGGTTACAAGAACCCCCACGGATGTTCAAGTCCCTTATATAAAATGGCATAGAATAATGCATAGTCAATCAGCTTTCCATATCTGCGGATTCCCAGCCGCAGGTGGAAAATATTGTTTTCGATTTGCAGTTGGTTGAATCTGTAGATGTGAAAACCTGAGATACAGAGGGCCAACTGTGTATTTATTGAAAAAAAAATCCACGTATAAGTGGACCGGCACAGTTCAAACCCATGCTGTTCAAGGGTCAACTGCACTACTATTGCAATAGAGTCCTGGACCTCCCCAAACAGTATCTAAACCAAACAAAAATATGCTTTATTCAACTAAATGGAGTTTTTCAGTTTCAATTATTTTGTTAGCATGCAGCTGAAATCATTTTGCCCAAGGGCTTTGCATTTTCAAACTGACTGTTTAATTGAAAGCACCCCCAAACACTCATGTTTTTATGTCCCCTTGGAGCATTTATGGGCTCTTAGTCAATAGAAGAAATTTATCATGTGCTTCCCTCCCTTCAAAGATATTTCCTTTGGTCCCCAAATTTTGAAAAAAAACAGATTTTAGTGTAATTCCACCCTTCTGTGCTCAAGGGTTTACAATCACTGTAAATGCCTAAAGGACCATTTTACTGATTTTCCCAAAGTGCCTAGTTCAGTGCTCTGCACACAATGAATCCATTTTAATTAAGCACTTTTTTTCGGTTCTGTTTTTCTGTGCTTAGTCTTGGCTCAAAAGGAAAATGGGAAAGTGTAAATTTGGTAACACTATTCTTGACTTATGTGATAATAGGACAACAAAGGGGAGGAGAATGTTATAAAAAATATTTTCTCTATGTCATCTTAGTTAAGTAGTCTGGAGAAAAAGAAGGTATTTCTTATAGATTTGATTCAAACCCTTGTATAGCTCAGAATGTCCTTGTGCTAAGGAGCAAGACTAGGCATCTCCCCGTGGCAGAGGAATGGAAATAGCCACTGTTTTCAGGGGTCCATGGCGAGGTACTAATGAGTACCATCTTCTCCTTAGTGTAGGTCAATGCGATTTTGGATATCTCAATCCTATTTCCTTGTCTCCCCTATGCTTCCATCTCTCCATTTCTTCTTCTCTTGTGTCTTTCTCACCTTTCCCATCTATTCTATCATCGCTTGCCTACACAGTACTTATGTTAGTCAATGGTAACCAAGGCTGCTAAATGCCTTTTGGGATAAAGAGCCTGGTTACTTCATACACATTAGGGAGGGTCCATAATTAGGGAGAGAACAAGAGAGCATGAGTGAGAGCAAGAGTAATGGAGAGTTTTTTTTTTTCTCAAAACATACCTGAAAGTCATAAGCAGAATATGGTGGCAAGTGAGGAGGACTGTGGTAGTAGGTATTGTAGGATGCCACTTGAGGACGAGCGTAGTAAGAAACAGTTGGATGGGCATTCTCAACAGAACAGTTCAGTGCTGGGAGAGTTGGGTTCTGTAGAAAACCACATATTAGAAACAACATTAACTTTTATCACTAGGAAAATGTTTAAATAAACTGTGGTACATCTATATTATGGAATACCATGCAGCTATTGATAAACAATTTAGTGACAGAAAATTGTCTGGGATATATTGTTAAAACAAACAAACACAAATAAACAAGCCACCAGCAAAACTATGGAATCAATAAAAAGATCAGTGGTTGCCAGGTGTTGTGGTTGTGGGGGAGGGATAAATAGATCACAGAGGATTTTTGCAGGAGTGAAAATACCTTGAATGATGTTTTTATTTTTATTTTTCAACTAGAGTTGACATTCAATATTATTTTATATTCCTGTGTGATGTTATAATGATGGATATATGTCATTATACATTTGCCCAAATCCATAGAATGTACAACACCAAGAATGAACTATAAGGTAAACTGTGGACTTTGGGCGATTATGATGCATCAGTGCAGGTTCATCCTTGGTAACAAATGCACCATTCTGGTGGGAGATGTTGATAATGGGTGAGGCTATGCATGTGTGGGGACAAGGCATATATGGGAAATCTCTGTACCTTCCTCTCAATTTTGTTGTGAACCTAAAACTGCTCTAAAAAAATAAAGTCTTTTAAATAGAAGCCACCATGTTCTATTAATATAGCATGAATCCAATTTATAAATTAGGACCCAAACAATTATATATGTATATATGTTGTAAATTAAAAAAAGAAATTAATCTGGGAAGAGTTACAACAAACTGTTAACTGTAGTTACCTCTGGGGAGCGGAGTAGTATTAGGAGATAAATGGGGACTCTTCAGTTTCTGTAATACAGCTAAAGTTTTTACAACTAATACGTTTTACTTGTGTAATTTCTCCCAACTTATTTTGAGAAATTCAAACTTAAAAAAAAGTTGAAATAGTTTATTTACATATTTTTAAAAATAAAAAAAATGTGACCTAAAATACACAATGTCAAATAGACAAGGCTGAACAGGCTAATGCTCTTGCTGTGACAGAAATGTGATGAGTCACAAAGCATTTGTAAAAGTTGTGCAGATTACCACAGATTCCAACCTTGCTAAGGAGCTCTCATGCAGATAGGAAGGATATTTATTTCTCATCAGCCTTGAAGGCTGGAAGCAAAACCCTAGCAGTGCACAGAAACCATGAAAGACAAAGCAGAATATATTGATCCCCCCTTTTCCCCCAAACAAAACAATGCAGAAAGAATTGAATGCCATTTTTTATAACATGATAGTGTGTGTAGCCCTTCAATGGTTAAAGCTAATCTTGTCCAGGATGGAAGTCCTGCTCCCAACAGGGCCAAAGCATTGCTAAAGGAAGTCATCACTGCTCATTAGTTCCCAAACAAGACTGTGATTTGTACCTCTTGAGTGCAACATGGGCCAAGGTGTGAGACAAATGTTTTTTTTTTTTTCCATTTTCCATGTCATTGACACCTCCTCCATTTGTGTGAATAATCGAGAGCTGTCTGCAAAATCAATGTGTCTTGTTTCTGGTAC
Source organism: Eonycteris spelaea (assembly GCA_003508835.1). Taxonomy (NCBI): domain Eukaryota; kingdom Metazoa; phylum Chordata; class Mammalia; order Chiroptera; family Pteropodidae; genus Eonycteris; species Eonycteris spelaea. The sequence continues at coordinate 36,444 of PUFA01000636.1, read as the reverse complement.
ACATCTACTCCACATTAATGGAGAGCAGAAGCTTCCTCTCAAGTGACGAAAATGTGTGGGCAGACTTTGGCAGTGGCACAGGCAACCATGTTGGGGTGTTGGCAGAGGAAACTCCTTATAGCAAGTTTCAACACAGTTCTGTTGCTCTCTTCCTTGGAGTGGGTACTATTTACATTTCAAAAAGGTTTGAAGAGCTACAAACCTCAGTCATTACAGTGCAGCTCACAGACAACCAGAAAAATGTTTGTCAGCCTATCTCATGTGTGGGAGAGGGCTGAGATCTTGGCCATTTTCAGGATTGGCTTGCTTTATGAAGGAAGAGTGCTCAGAAATGCCCTTACCTCTCCACCAGAATTCTAAGAAGAAATTTCATCCCTGAGGAAGTCCCAGAAATTCTGTTCCCTAGGCCTTCTATCAACTAAAAACACACTCTCCAGGTCCTGCAAGGTAAAACCAGTTCTTCTATGAAAATAAATTAAGCCCGACTATAGAGATACAATCACACACTGTAAACTTTACCTATAATTTTTTGTGTGTGTTTAGCAAGGCTGAGGGTCCAGAAGAATCTTTGAAAGGAAGTTCACTCTTAGAGAAATAAACACAGAAGAAACATGAGAGGAAGACTGAACAGCGCAGAAAAGCCACAGAGAGAAGAAAGTCAAGGGTAGAGGATGTAGAGATAACATGGCAATAAGAGAGGACAAGGGAGTGAAGGGAGGTGAAGTGAAGAGTTGGGCATGGAAGGAACAAAAGAGGTGGCCCCAAATAATGGTCTGGTTATGTTTTAAATCAATAATTCCGATTTTACAATAAATTTGGGCACTCTATTTGTGTGTGCTTATAACAGAGTGTGTTGTTGTTTCAATTCTGGGGCTTAAGTTAAAAGACCCCTATTACTGATCAGTAGCATTCTGAGCTCAGTGAAACAAAGGTTACTGGGTAGCACAGGAAATGGTAAAAGCAGTCTTGTCTGGACAAAACGGAATCTATTCTTAGCCAATGATTTTGGACTTTGAGAATGCCGCTTTTATTCCTCCACACTTTACTCCAAACCAGAGACACCAATTAGGAGAAAATGACAAGATATAATCACTTTTGAAAGATTCATCTCAAATCCTCATAGCTTTGGTCAACAAACACTTCCTCAAACATTTTGTTAAGATTCTTTTTACCAAACACCTCTGGTCAGGGAATGAAGATGCCCTTTTTTCCTTTCCAGATCCCACAACTCTGGAAATGGTGGCTCCTACCTGATCCTATTGAAAACTGCCAGCTCACAGCCCTTGGCTCCTCTTCTCACTCTCTAGGGAATGGCTTTCATCAGCCAGTACCCCTATGCCTCCCTGAAGACCCCAGGGCATTCTACTCAGGGAGGAGGTACACAACAAGTTATCAACCACATTTGGATGTAGGCCAAGGATTCTACATAAGTTCACTTGGTTGATGCTCCAGAATTTTCTACACCATGTCTCATTTAAATTAAGTGAGCTAAGTAATGTTAACAAGAAATATTTGCAGACTGATGGCATTACCTGGCTCCTTCAATTTAAATGTTTGAAGGCAGCTACATTCTTAAAGCGATTTCTTCTGATTCCTCCCTTCGAAACATTCCTCCCATTGCTCTTAACTGCCCAGCTTGGCCCTGGCTCCTGACAGGGGCCTCTGTAGAACGAGGTCACTTCCTTCCTTACCATGTCCTTAAAGCCTCCAAGGACAGCGGCAGTGATGATGCCCAAGAACAGGCCGACAATGTTGAGGATGGTGGCAGACCAAAGCAGGTGGTAGAGGTGGATGATGTCCTGGCAGCTGCTGACGTCGATGTATTCATAGTACCCACCAGTAATCTCCACCCGGCTGGACAGGGAGAACCACACTTCAGTCAGTCCCCAAGGACAGGCTGGCCCCTAGGGCTTTGGCTATCATGCAGCTCAGCGAAAAACAGGTGGGCAAGTAGGAGGCTATAGTAAGGGACATCATAGCTATAAGTGCATTGGGGGAGCAAGACACTATAATAAATCAGAGTGTGATTGCTGTTTATAGAAAACAAAAACAAAAACAAAAAAAAACTCCTACCTGCCAGAGAAATACTTTTTATGATCACAAACAGTAATCTTAGATAACATTTATTGACACTTGCTATGTGCCAGGTATAGTGCTAAGCATTTTAAATATGTACTAATATGGCAGCTACTAGTCACATGTGTTTATTTAAATTAAATTAATTAACATTAAGTAAAATTTAAAAATCAGTTCTTCAGTCTCATCAGTCATATGTTAAATGTGCAGCAGCGATACTTCGAAGGGCCACACTAGTGGCTAGTTACTGTATCATACAGAGCAGATTACAGAACATTTCCCTCATTTGCATAAAGTTTATTAGATAGCACAGCAAATTCTATGCGGTAGTACTATCACCATTCCTATTTTACCAATGAAGAAACTGAAGCACAGAGAGATTAGGAACTTGCTCAAGTCATAGAGGTAGAACTGAGATCTGAATTCAGGCTTCAAAGATTTCAGCGTTTTCTCTCTCAAAATAAACAAAATAAAACAATGTCCCAACGAAGAACTAAAGCTGAGTTGCTGCACAAAACTTGACTATCACCTCCTTGGAGGTGTTTAAAGACACCCCAGCCACCCCAGCTCAGTCACTATTTATCACATTATTTGCTATGGGCTAAATTGTGTCCCTCTCCAAAATTTGCAGATTGAAGCTCTAACTCTCAATGTGACTGTATTTGGAGAAGGGCTTGTAGGAGGTAATTAAGTTTAAATGAGGTTATAAAGGTGGGCCCTACTCCAATAGGATTGGTGGTTTTATAAAAAGAGTAAGAAAGTACACATGTCCATGAGGGTGAGTAAAGGCCATGTGAAGGAAGATACAGCGAGAAAGTTGCCATCTGCAAGCCAGGAAGAAAGCTCTCATTGGAATTCGGCCACGCTGGCACTATGATCTTGGACTTCCAGTCTCCAGAATTATGAGAAAATAAATATCTGTTGTTGAAGGCACCCAGTCTACAGTATTTTGTTATGGCAACCCGAGCTAAGACACTTCCCTTCTCTAATTCCTCTGTAGCACTCAGTCCTTACTCATGTGTCTGCTTCTTTACTATCTGTCTGCCCAATCCTAAAGTGAACTCCATGAGGACAGAGTTTTCGTTTGTTTTGTTCACTACTGTGCTTGACACAGTAAGCTTCCATAGTGGAATTTTAAAGGTGTTTCAATTCAGTAGAATTTGAAATGGATTCTAGTATTTTCCAGATCATAGCTGAAGAGACCATCCATAAGCATACAATGAGCATATCAGGTTAGTTGGCAACGTATTCAGTCCTGGGAATGGGGCAGAGTTGCTTACTACTCAAAAAGGCACAGTTGGACAAGGACTATCTCCTGGAAAAGGAAGGCTTGTGTGTAAGGGCAAGTATGGGGTTGTAGAGGCCCAGGAGAGCCTTCAGAGTCAGCTTCCAACTGCCGCCAAACTATCTTCACCTACTTCCTAAGGCACTGAAGGCAGGCTGGTAGTACATAAAGATAAACAGTGTGGCATAGCAGACTCCAGGGTATGAGTGCATTTGAACCCTGGCTCTGTCACTTATTTGTTGTCTGAACCCTGAGCAACTTTCTTAAACCTCTCTGAACCTGGGAGATTTAATTAGAGATGTGTGAAAGCAGTACTTCAGCACATATTATGACCACCAAAACATGCAACTATATTTTTTCTGAGAGTGAGCCTCTGGCAACATGATTCAAACTTTTGAATCTTGTTCTTAAAAGCATTAACACTTTAAAGGCACAGGCCACGACATGGGGATAGGTCAGTAGTTTGTTTAAAAATAATCACTAATTGTACAGAATATATGTTTGGTTTCAGTTTGAGTGAGTTCAGAAGCTATTAAAATATTTTTTAAGATCTGGTTCAGGATTTAGCAAATTAATGTGGTTTGTTTCTGTTTGAGATTCATGATTCTATTTGGTTCAGCCTCTGTGCAGAGCTTCCTCTGAAATTCCATCTTTTGCATTCTCAGCACTCCCACCCTCAAGCCTCCATGACTGCAGGGCTCTCCTGCCAGACCCCACTGCCTGATTAAGCTTCCTAAAACATTTTAAAAGTAAGTAATTCACTTAATCAAAACTGTTCCATGACTCCCCATTACCTTCAGGAAAACGTGTCCAAACTCCTCAGTCTAACATAATCTGACTCCAAAAGGGAGTCAACACTCAGAAGTCTCAACTGGTCACACTGGTCACTTATTCCAAAACTTTGCTCAGATTTCTCCCCCTACATGGAAGGTACTGCCTTCTGTTTTCTGCCTTTTAATCTCTCCTATTGTTCAAAGCTTCAATACTCACCTCTCTAGAGCCTTCTTCAAGGACTCTAATGCCCATTCATTAGTTTTTCCCCTGGGCTCCCACAGCCTTAGAGTGTCTGTTTTTCTTAGTTTGGCACTTTGCATATGTCAATAATTCAGTTATTCATTTAATCCAATGTTTATTGAGAACCTACTTAATGCTGAGTACTGTTCTGGATGCTGAAGCTACAACTAAGGCCAAGATGGACAAAATATCTTCATCTAAATTGTAATCCCTTTAGGGCAAAGGTCATCTCTTACCTTCTTTTGTGTCTCCCTCACTGCCTCACACAGTGATAGAAACATTATAGGTCATCAATAGATATTTGGCGAATGAGTAACCTAGTTCAGACTAATTATTGCATTGATCATGACATTGATTACCCAACATGGGCTGTCACTTCCTTGCTCTCAACTTTCTGGGTGTGCCTGGAAAAACAGATAACCTCTCTGTGTTTCAGACCCAATTTAACAGGATAGGAGGCATCAGATCTTAGATTAGGCAGAATGGCATACCTCCACCCTTTGATAGGGGCCTGGAACCATTAGCCAACTCTTAATGGACAGGCAGTAGCAATAGGCAGCCTCTATGCATATCTCTCTCACTGCATATATTCAGTTTAAACCCCCTTCCCACAATCTTCCTAGTAAATTGAGTTCCTTAAGGGCAAAATTATGTTTTATTGATAGATATTCTTTTAGACTAGTCCCTGGCACATAGTAGGAGCTCAATAAAAGTTTGTCAAAGGGAAGAATGAATGAAAATAAGCTATCATCTTTCATTTTATTACCAGCTGAAGCAGTTCACAAACCATCCCCATTTCCTTTCATTACCTTTAGGTTACATACACCAGTGATATTGACTTGACCTCTTCAAAGCTGAGTAAAGTATTCTGAAAGGCTGCTGCTGAGGAGCTGTGTCCTAGAGAAAGCCACCTTCCTGCACAAGGCTAAATGGAATAATCTATGTTTGGTATTAAAACCTCATTGTCCCTGACGTCAGAGAAGGTCTGTGGGTTTGAGGGGACAGTAGAAACTCTGTGTTTCTGTAGCACTGCACAAATAACTGCCTGATGTGTTTGTTCCCACTTTTTTTCTTGGCTCCTTTTCCAGGAAATGGACTGGAGGAGCTGGCAATTGATTAAAAATAGGCTTCATGTGAGGAAAACGAATATGCATTTGGCAAAATTAAAGTCTCCAAGCCTCAGAATGTTTGTGGCTAGCTATATTTAAGCCTGGAGTTTAGGTCTTTTTGGAGCTGGCTAGAAAAAGCCTCAGATCAAGGTAAAACTTGTCCCTCTATTTGTAGGATCATCGCCTCTTAAGTATCCGTGGCCTTGGTTTATGACCTAGTAGAACTGTTTCCTGATGAAAAAAGTTCAGTAAATGCTTTTCTAGTGGCCTTGACCTTGGAATCTTCGCAGGACAGACTTGGAAAAGTCTGCTCCAGGTTGGTCTCCAGGCACCAGGTAGATGAAAACCATTTCCAGGCTTAAAGATCTTTAGGAGCAGTATCTCCATGACCCACTGTAGTTGCCTAGTCCATATTTTATTTTCCTGAAAATAAAAGGTTATTTCTCTTTTTGTTCCTTTTCAACAAATGTCACTTCCTTTCCATCAGGTCTTTACTCATGCTCAGTCCTGTGCTAGGGCCTGGGGATATAGATAAGAAGAAGTCATGTTCACTGCCTTTAGGAAGCTCAGAGTTTAGCAAAGCTCCTTATAAAATTCCTTTAGAGCCTTGAAGACAATACTGGCATAATTTGCTTTAAGAAAGTTAGAAAGTCAGTTATGATGAAGTTCAGACTGAAAGGCAGATAAATTCGACTTGAGTCTCCACTAAAAAAAAAATTCACCTACAGGCTCAGATAAATGGAATTTAAAGTAAGATTTAATTTATTCAAAACTTTTTCATAAATACCCTTAATTGTAGAGAGAAAGGTGTGTCTGCAAGGAATCACTTCTCAGCCCCTTTAATGGGCCTCCTGTTTCCTTGTATCTCAGGCCCCAGTCTGGCCAGCTCCCAGCCCCTGCCCCAGGAGGCCCTGAATAGGGAAAGGAGAGCTGGCCAAAAAGGAGAAGGGAAGAGGCTGTCAAGAGGAGGGAGGAGGGAAGGGCAGAGCAAGGGAAGGAGGGATAAGTTAGAGGCAAGAGGAAAGATAGCAAAAGAACCCCAATTCCTCTGGGACCTATTTTATATTCCTTTGATCATTTTTGAAAGGATGGGCTCAGGAAGCACAATTATAACCAGCACTCAATTATTGTTGCTAGGAGGGAAGTCCTTTACAGGTGTTAGTTATTATTACACCACGAATAGTTGAACCTTCCAGATAATCCCCAAACCTCATTTGAGTCTTTAAGTTTCTCTTCCTCTGCCAAAACAAAATGAGACTGGTGCTAGCAAAGAAGGTAAAGGGCTGGTGTGAGTTTCCTTCTTCTCCTCCCTGCCTGTTGTCTGTTAGGTCTTAATCCCCAGCCCAGAGAAACTGGTTCCCCAATACCAAAAGTAGAGAATGTGAGTGAGAAGGGGGCTGCATCTATTTGGACCTCTTTGGATCTAGCTCCATTCGAGCCCCTTGTGCCAACTCTTCCTTTCCTCTCTCCTTCTCATGGCCCTCAGCACTCTGGCACTGAGAGTCGAGAAAATATGTGCATGGGCAGGCATTGGCTGACACACCCCACAGGCAGGGCTATTCACTTATGCTCTGCAACGCCTGCTCACACATTCCTGTCAATTCCACCTTCTAAATGGCTCTTAAAAGTATTCTTTGCTTCCTATTGTCCTCAAACCAACTTAACCCAGGCTCAGTTCCCTTTGGCCTAAACTCTTGCAGTGGTTCCCTTAGCTGCCTCCTCTCTAAGCATTCAAATCCATAGTGTACCCTTCAATGGCTCCCAATTGTTTACAGAGTCAAGTCCAGAGGCATTCTTATGGCCAATGAGACCTCCATGATCTGGCCTATGACCACAGCTTTGCCCTCACCTATTACTTCCTTGTATAACTATCCCCATCCCCACAACTCCTGGGAAAACCCTCCCCACCTCCACTCCTTCTTTGGTTTGTTTCCAAACTCTGCTTATGCTTTAAGTCTCAGTTGCCGCATCAACTCTTCCTTGGCAATACCCCCCACCAGCAACTCTGATTTCAGTCATTTGGGTTGCCAGTGCCCCCAGTACATCTACTGATCCCCACCACTCTTATCACACTATCTTACAATCAATTGTTCATGTGTCTGTCTTCCCTACTAGTCTGTGAGCTCCTTAGCAGTAGTCTATGTATTCCTAACTCCTAAATATGTTTTGAAAGAATGAATAAATGATGTTTTCACAATCGAAGGGCAGAGAGCCAGAGTGGTTATAGCAGAACTAGCACCAAGCCTTCTCTTGCCTCAAGGCCTTTGCACTTACTGTTCCCTCTGCTTGAAACACATCTTCCCCACATATGTACTTGGTTTGCCCTCTCACATTGCTCAGGTCTCTGCACAAATGTCACCTCCTCAAAGAGACCTTCCCTGGCTACTCCATCTAACACAGCACAGAGTCCCTTACTGTCACTATCTATCTACCTCTCCTGCTTCATATTTTTTTTCAGATCTCTGATCAACATTTGGCATTTATGTATTTAGTGGCTATCTTTATGTATTTAATGATTTTTGTTCTGTTTGCTGCCAAATCTCCAGTGTAGAATAGGGCCAGGCACAGAGAAAGTGCTCAGTAATGACTTGTTGAGTACCATTGAACTTGGCCTTAGACAGAACTGAGTTTGAACCCTTCCTCTACTATTTTCAAGTTCTGTGTGACCTTGGGCTAGCTGTCTGTTTTCTCTGAGCCTCACTCTAATCATCTGTAAAATGAGGATAATTCAACATACATCATATATAAGAATTAAATGAGATCAAATATTTGAAAACACTTAGCATGCTGTCTGGCACAGAGAAGGCAGGTAATACATGTGAGCTGAAATCTGTTGACCGACCAGTCTTCTACTTCTCTGATCCTTACTGTGTGCCCTTCACCCACCCTAGCCCTTCTAATGTCCATCATGGTCAAACCACTATTTCTATGGCTGGGGGCTGAGCTCTTACTTGCCGCAGTTATAGAGGTCACAGCAGAAGCAGGTGTTGCCCCGGATGCGAGGAGTGCAGGGTCCACGGCTGAGGTGAGGGCAGTCCACCTAAGGGCACAGAACAGTGAGGAGATGAGCTGGCATTGCATGAAAGCCAGGGCCCTCTGGGATTGGAAATGTGAGTGATCGACTGATGGAGATGGTAAAGATGGCTGTGAGATGAACACACCAATACATGGAAGGGATGGGGCTGGTAAGGGAGCTGTCTCAACTCGTGCATGAGGCCAGTCACTGTGTAGCTGGGCTCGCATCCAACCTCAGCTGCATCCCTCAGTGCCCCATCCCTGAAGAGTAAAGGTGGAGAGGAGGAAGGACAGATGGAAGGACAAATAGGAAAACAAATGGATGGCAGGAAATGAGGATACAAAAGTAAGGGAAATCAGAGTATAAGGGATCAGATGGGAAGGAAGACAGAAGGGACATCACATGCACTCTGAAGTACAATGGTACCTCTCTAGCTGTCTGGGTAAGGTTCCTCATAACCCTCGCGGAAGGAGAATTTTTGGTTGAGGAACTTATGACCTTATACAGGAAAAATAGGGTTAGGGGGACCAGGGTTACAAGTGAATCCATTGAAGTCATTATTAATATTTTTACAGTCACTAAGTTAACACAAGAAAGTGACAATGATGAAATCAAAAGAAAAGCAATGACTATTTATGCATCTTGAGTTGGCAAAATTTTTTAAAGATTAATTTTCATTTAGCAACTTTTGTTGGTAAAAAATTTCCAGGCTCTCTCCCCATATGTATGCAACGAAGCACTCATAAACTTGTTTTGCTGTGTTATAGAGAATATTTGTGGTAAACACAATTTTTTCCCTATAGTGGGTCCTTCACTTAATGCTCACTGCATTTCTGATAAGCATACACATTTCTACTCCTCCCTTCTAAGCCAAGGATAGTTAGAAAAAATGGTAAATTTGTGATTGGGATTAGAAAAGGGAGGCAAATGAATGGCAGTCATTAAAACAAGCGTTTGACCTGGTGCTTTTAGAACAGGGTCATCATTTTGCCTAACTCTAAGGGCACCATTCCACATAGTATTTTACGTAGAATGACTTCCCCTAAAGTTAAACAATGCAGTGGCCATTTTTTAACCACTTGCCTCTCTTTTCTCCCAATCACAAGTTTACAATTTTTCTAATTATTCTTGGGTGGAGGAGGGGGCTGACTTTCAATTTGAGGTTAACAGAGAATGAGATTGCCAAGGTTTATAGTTTCCAATAAAAGTGATCTCCGGGACTATTGTGTACTGAAATGCGAGCTCTTCAAAAATGACCTGGAGCCATACTTCACCTCACTGCTCACCACCTCTAGTTCTGTGTGAACCACATGGAAGACAAGGATTGCTGTGTGAGGCAGGAGGGAGTCTCATGTGACCACCCAAGCATTATCAGACTGGCCTATTGGGGGTCTCATGAGAGCGGCCAGGTCCACAGTCTAGGACTCTCCAGGGGCTCCATGTGGACAAGGCGTCTCAATCACTGTCATTTGGATTCTTGACCTCTCCTGTGTATGGGACTCAAGCTCTTCCCCTAGTTCAGTCCTAGTACCTTTGTGGGCTCCTGCTTTTTTCCAGCTTGGGTACCTGAACCAGAGACAAATTAACCATCATCCACAGAGATGGGGAAGGACCCTGCCCTATGGCTTCTGTACTCTCATCTGTCTCTCCTGGGATCAAAGCCACACAATGAGAGGCTGCCTGCTGGGGTCAGAGGGGCAGCCTGTGGCTACAGGACAAAGTAAATCTGATTAGGCCTTATAAGGCTCCAACCTATGACCATGGCCTCATTAGCACTGTGCTTTGATCCACTAAGCAAATCAATTACAAATACCTAGACCCCTGGAAAGGAGTAGAAGAAAGAAGGTTTTAGGCAGAACAGGAGACTTTCCCAAAAGGTCGGACATGCAGCCTCATTCTGGCTTACCTCCTCAGCTTCCTTCTGGGATGTCTTGGGGACATAGTGGCACCGGTTAGCATAGAGTGGTTTCAGATCCTGGAAATGAAAACACCAAACCAAATGGATTTTGGCTTTGGAAAATAAAGCAGCAAGTGCTCTTATTGGTAATAAAAGATTTGTGCACGTGCACACACACCACACACACACACACACACAACACGCACACACCAGTCAGGTAGTGGGTTGGGTTAATTTCTGAAAGCTGCTTATCTAGGAAGGTTGAGAATGTGAGGATCAGATAAAAATGTTTTAATAACTGCTTTCCATTGGACCATTTAGCTAATGAAAAATTAGGAAATTGATTGAGGAATAGGTTTCTGGAAATTTCCTCTCTGGTTTTCTTTTATTTCTAGTCTTTGTTTTCTTGCAAAGTGTCCCTAAGGAACAAGATTCAAAAATCCAGGTTATTGCAACATCACATTCCCAAACAAGGGGAGCCCAGCTCCAACAATGAGGTCTCATTATCACCTGGGGACAGGACCAGGGCTGCCTGACATGTACTCCTTACTGTCATGGTCACAGCTTTTCCAGAAGGAAGAGCTCTGGAAGCAAGCCCCAGGGGGATGGACAGCTACTGAGATTTTAATTCACTGAATTATGAGCCATTTACACTCAGTTACATAGATTAGATGAAGACAGTGAACTCTAAAAATACTGCTAAAGCCCAGAAAACTAACATGGGGCTCAAGGACAGTTGATTGACCCCCCTGGCATGGCCAGCTTCCTGGTGAGGGAGCTCTCAGTCACAACGTGGGGATGGGATTGGGGTGGGGTGGAGGATTGGGGTGAGGTAGAGTTGCAGGGGGTATAGAACAGGCAGACACAATCCAGTGCTGCCTGGAAGCTTGCAAGAGGGGATGTTGTTTACTTTCGGAGTGACACTAAACATCCCCTAACTAGTAGGGGTCTTTGTCCCGAAGCAGGTTAGGATAGGACAAACAGTTTACGCAAAGTGGCCTTAGGGGTGGTTTGGCCAAAGCACCCTGGCAGAGGGAGTTTACCAATTGCTCCTTGCCCTGCCTCCACTATTTTCACCATTTCCAATAATCCTGGTGGCTGCTTTTGACCACACGTTATTTAACATCCTCTGTTCCTAGCACCTAAGTGCCTCCTGGCTCCTAGCTTAAGCTGTCTTCTACACGTACCTAGGACTTTCTATCAGCTACTTCTACATGAACTCCCTGGCTGCTCAGTATTCTAAAAGCACATTGCCCTATTGGCTTAGCCTAGAGTCAGGCTGGAAAGGAATGTGGGTTCTCACATTTACACCCTGCAGGGTTTATTTTCCATGTTTGGGTGACAGCAGAAGTCATTATCCTGTAGAAGGGAAGGCTTGATGTTGGTCACAGCTTTCCTGATCTCCTAGTTCTGTAAAAAGCATTCAGCCACCAACTTCCCTAAATGAAAACAGACATGTGTGATGGTTGTCCATTTGCTGCTTCTGGCTGCTATTCTGTATTGAGACCCCAAAGGAGGAAGAAACCCACACAATTGGGAAGCATGTAAAGGTCAATAAGCCAGGGCTCAGCAACCTTTTGAATCTGAAGTACCACTAACTCTGGAGTGATGGGATGGAAATGGAAATTGCTTTACAGGTAAGTGTCTACTTTGTGCCAGGCCCTTTTAGGGCATGTTCACACCCATAATTTCATATTGTCCTCATACTTACCCTGAGAGGAAGGTCACTATTATATCCATTTGGAGGAGGAGAAACTGTGACACAAGAAAGCAGAGTAGCTTTCCGATAGATTTAATGGATATATTAGAAGGAAGGAAAGGGAAGGAAATAGGAGATGAGAGAGAGAAGGAATAAGACATTTAGAAGGGTGTGTAAGAAGGTAGATCTTGAGAGGAAGCTCCTATGCTCGCAAGCCAAAGGACAGGGCAAGATGACATTAAAGGGCTTCAAAAACAGGAAACCCACCCAAGCAGTGCTAGGTCCAAATGTGTCTTTCATTTAAACTGGCCAATAGATATCGCCGGAGATTAATAAAGTCTCCTTCCTCAAAACTCTCTGGGTTTCAGTAAGGACTGGCAGGTGTCTTAGGACAAGTACAGTGGAAGTGGAAAGGTTTTTTAAAGATTCATCCAGCCTTAACTCAAACCCCTGAATCAAATGCTCTACTGCTGGCCGCTAACTGCAAGAGGTACAGAGAGTCTGGAGTCAGATGCAGGTAGGGGTCAAATTCTACATATAATTTGGATTTTTCCCCATTGCCTTTGACTGAGGCCAGTGATCATAAACATTAAGAGTTTCAGGGAAATGTAAACCAAACCCACAATCAGATACCACTTCATACCTACTAGGATAAATTAAAAGTCAGATAATAAGAAGAGTTGGCAAGGATGTGGAGAAATTGGAACACTCATACACTTCCAGTAGGAGTGTAAAGTGGCACAGCCGCTTTGAAAAACTGTCTTGTAGTTCCTCTAAATGTTAAACATAGTTACCACATGACCCAACAATTCCACTCCTAGATATATAGCCAAGGAAAATAAAAACATATGTCCACACAGAAACTTGTACGCGAATGTTTATAGAAGCATTATTTATAACAGCCAAAAGGTAGAAACAATCCAAATTTCCATCAGCTGGTGAATGAATAAACAAAATGTGGTATACCCATACAGTGGAATATTATTAGGCCATAAAAATGAAGCACTGATATATATTATAACATGGATGAACCTTGAAAATATTATACTAAGTGAAAGAAGTCAGGTCACAAAAGACCACATGTTATATGATTCCATTCATATGAGATGTGACTTAATATAGGGAAATCTATAGAGAAAGGAAGTAGATTAGTGGTTGCCTAGGACTAAGGGGAATAAGGGAATGTGGAGGTGACAGCTAAAACGTATGAGGTTTCTTTTGAAGATGATGAAAATCTATACTTTATAATCTTCGATACTTTTCACATAACTGTAAAGATATAATAGTGACTGAATTGTATACTTTAAATGGATAAATTATATGGAATGTGAGCTATATCTCAATAAAGCTGTTAAAAAAATCAGAAGTGAGAGAAAGAAAGAAATGAAGGAAGCCATTTTAGCTCATGATGTCATCAAAATCTAATGCAAGCTTTTTGGCCACAAGGCCTATGTTGCCATGGAGACTGCTTCAGAGTGAATGCTGCTTGTCAAATGGGGATAATAATGCTTGCCCTACATACCTCACAGGATTGCTGTGGATCTCAAATGAGATAATAGATGTGAAGGCACATTGAAAAGCTAAATGCACTACATGAAAACAAGGCATTATCATTATCAAGATGGCTCCTGTTGAATATAAAATAGCATGAATACTATGATTGACTGCAGCCATGCTACAAAAAATAGGTATATACTTGGAGCGTAATATGCAAAAGTAATAAGAATTGCTATGTTAGGGTGGTAGGAATGTAGACATTACAAGTTCCTGATGTGTCATTTGCCTTTTTAAGAAGAAAAAGATGAAAAACAAGATGGCTGCTCTCAGCTAAAATCAGAAGGGAAGGGTCAAAGGGCCTGAAAGAAAATTGGGCAAAAGCCCTCCCTCCTCACCCCTTTTCTTCCCCTGCCAGAAATTATCTCTTGAGATGCCATTTCAGAGACTGCTCGGGTGGCAGCACTGACCATGAGTTCTAATCTTGGCAAAGGAGGGACTGACTCTTATGTCCAGAAGGAGGGGTCCAAGAACAAGTTGGAATTGAATAATAATGTTGCAAATCATCTTTCCTAGATCTGACTATACGCATGACATTCTTAGCCAATGACTGTAATGGAATAAAATGCCATTGCTCCACAGAAGATTTTGATAATACAATTTTGTTGCAATTCAATTGTTTTAGAAAACAAAACAATTTCTAACTACATTGTGAGATGTTTTAATTTTTAATGTTGGTTTAGTTGAAATCAAATAAGTATTTGAGTTTGTTGTGGAAGCTCAGTAAGTTGATATGGCTTGTTCTTGGTTTTGGTTTGTGGGACAGATCGGAGCTACATTATGACTTCCCTGGCACTTAGGCACTTCTGCCTTTGTGGACCCCTTCCTCCATTAAAAAATATTAAAATTATATTTTATTATTTTTTATATCTTAGGATTGCATTGGCATATATATTTATATTATATGTGAAGTTTTTTCTTTTGATCTAAAAGTTCATTGTTTTTCTTCTGCTTTGAAAAAAAATGATAATATTTTTATGGGACCCTGAAAGCACTGTAGGTCATAGGCACTGTGCTTATTGTACCTAATGGAGAAGTTGGCTCTAAGCCAGATGCTTGGAATAGTATGAAATGGAAAGTGCTGCAAGACGGGCGAGGGCTCCTGTAGAAAGCCACATGAGAATGCCCTGAATCACAGGAGTCCCAGAGAAGGAGCACAGATTTGGGTTTCAGGTAAAATGGCCTTTCTTGAGGCACAAGTTCTCTAGAGTAGGAAGTATTTGGCACCTTAATCCAGGACTGGGCTCTGAGTGGAGGCTTCTAGTTCTGGGGCTTTCCCCAGACCCGAATCACATTTCTACTCTCCAACTACTGTTGTAGAAAGAGCAAAGTTCAGGCATCTGAGAAAAGGTGACTCTGTCCTCATGATCTGTTCCTGCGGCTGTTGAAGGGGAGAGAGGCCAGCTACTGAAAACTTCAAGTCTCTCAGGAAGTCCTGTGGCTTCCTACTCTTTTTCCCTACCTCTTCACTCCCAGCATCAGTTCCAAGCCATTCCCCTGGCTCTTCTGCCGTTGTCTTTGCCCTTCCAAATCTCACCCATATGTAAAAATGCTTAGCTCCAGTCCCACAACAACTGAGAAGCCTGTCTTGACCTCCAGAACTCAAGATAAACCACTTTAGCACTTAGAATCTATGTCTTCAGCTGAGACCCAGTTCTCTGGATGCCTGTGTGTCCACTGGTGTCCTCATCTTGACTGTCAGTGATCCTGTTTTCTCCCTCTACTGTTCCCCTCATGGCACTTAGCACACATCCAGCACACACTCAGTGAAGCCTTGCTGTATTGCATACTTACTTTAACCCAGGACTAAAAATACTCACAATGTGTCTGGCAGCAAAGACCCATCAACTATGGCACAACAAAAGGCTGCAATAACACCAAAGCTGATAAAGACAATAGAAGCCACCAGCTGTGGAGGAACAAAACAAAAGTGTCTGTTAGCCTTCCACTCTTGCTGCTTCTGGAGACTAGGTGATTCCTAAGAGACTGCCAGCTAAGGCAGAACTCTGGCCTGACACCCCATGAGGATGCTCTTTGCAGTCATGCAAGTCAAGTGAGAGCTGGGGATGGTGTAGGAAGAGAAGGGGCCACTAAAGCATTTTTTACATTTTCAAGACAAGCTAAGAAATTCACTCTGTGAGTCTATGAGCACCAAATGAAGTGGAGGCTTGCTGATATCCAGCATGCTGTCCATGATGGAATTTGACTGCATGACTCTTCTATTCTCAGACTCAGAAATATGTTACATTTCTAATGTCATATAGTCCAAATCCCTAACTTATTTATTGTGGAACTGGAGGCTCAGAGAAAGGAAGCAGTGTGTGTACCCAGTGTCTCCATCTAGTCCACAGAAGAGTCTGGTGCCCACCAATTCCCAGTCCAATGTTCTTCCCAACCCCTCACAGTGGGCACTGATAAAGACAGGGATTCTGAGGCCCCGCACAACCCTACACAACCTTCTGCATTGTTGAAGAAAAAGAGAATATTCAACTTACTAAGACTTAAATGTCAAAGATATTTTAAAAGAGTTGAAGTCTATGAAACTGATCAACTCTGTATGGTGTATGTGAAAAATTCCAAGTAAGGAAAATGCTTGCTTGAACCAGACTGCCCTATTCTCTGATCATGTTAGATAACAGAAATGTTCCTAATTTGTCTTCTATTATGAGGGTGATACTACAATTCAATGTGAAGGTAAGTATTTCAAGGTGTTTCCAAGGGACAGGAATAGGTGTTGCCTGAGCCCACCATCTGCTTGTGTTGACCCTCAGAACTAGATGGAAAATCAGTTTTTATTTCTTGAGATGTGTGGGGAGGGGAGGAAGGAGAAATAGCATGTCATTAAGCAGCTCTCTAGGGAGAAGGAGGAACCAAAGTCAAGGCCACCCTAAGGTGTTGACAGGCTAGGAGGAAATACTTATCTCTTTTGGGAGTTATTCTGGAAACCTCTTGCCATAAATCTCACTTCACAGCACTATAGAGTATTGGTAAATAATGGATGAAACTGGCATTATTAACTATGTTATTATCAGCTCTACAATTAAAACTCTTCTTTTATTTTGAATAATTTAAGTCCAAAGTGCAAACACAACTGGGGGTGGGCAGAGCCAGGTGAAATGGAAGAAGAGAACTATTAAAACTTCCCTGAGGGTGATTCCTGACATTGCTGGGAGAAAACATATGGTTAGAGTTCTCTGTCCCTGGAGCTATTACATAATCTGATTAAACTAGCTGTTAAATAGACCCTATTATAAAGTCAGGATGCCACAGAGACTTGTACGGGGGAGCCTAATCAGTCCACCATCTGATCACTCATCAGGCATCGTGATTTACAAGCTTATAAAACTGCAATATACTTGCAATTTGGTCTGTATCTTCTTCTGCCTTCTAGGAAGCCTTCTCAGACTGAACCAGGAGAATACAACAGTTTGCCCTTGTGGGTCCCCATTAGGACATAGAACGTTCTAAATTTTACTTCCTATTATATGCTCATCCTTCCTTTCAAACTTATGACATACTTACCTTTGAACTATGGGTAACGAAAATACTTTAGGTTGGCTTCATGAAATTATTTTGTTTTCTCTGTGCCCCAGGTATATTTGTTCTCTTAATCAAAGTTCTCTAGATTGTAATCTCAAAATGTGGGAACTCTCTGTGGAAACTTCCTCCAAAGATTATGCATCAGAGAGGAAGATGTGAGAGTCATCAATAATCCAGCACTCTGGCAATGGAAATCATAGCAAAGGCATTCTAGGCTAGGACGGAAACCTGACTGGATAAGCTGGGGCACTCCTTTGGGAGTGAGGAGGACAGTAAAGGGCAGAATCCATAATATTCTATCTCTATGAAGCTAGGCCACTGAGGGAGCATCAGACAAGATGAGAACAAGTCCCTTACCACAGGGTCACTGGAAAACAAGTTTCCTGGAAGCTTAGAGAAAAGGCAAAGTAGCATTTTCTGGTCCCATTTGGGTAGCTTTAAGAAATGTGTTACTTTCGGATTCTATAGCAATGAAAACTTACCATCTGCCGTTTGTTCTCAACAAGGTTGGATCCGATGATTCCAAGGAATGATCCAAAGCCGAGCTGCAAATCAACATGGCACATATAGCACATGGGGAGATGGTCAGCCTGACCACACAATCATTCAACTCCTGAGTGTGATTCAGGATTACGGAAAGTAACTAGGGTATAGATGTGCAGTCATTACTTACACAAATACAGTATGTGCAATAAAAATATTTCTCCCACCATTTGCCATTTTCCCTTGCAGATACAATTCACACCTAAAAAGAAATGCCATGTGCCCCAAAACTAAAAGTCAAAGTCAGCCATGGCTTTCCAGAGCCTGCTTATTTCAACGTCAATATCCATTACCTAGCATGTGACTGGTGAAGCAAATGTTATGTCCTGATCTTTAGCCTTTTTTTAAGCGACCTTCCACTCTGATGCATGGGTTATAAAATAAAGGTTTGGAATAGCAATTTTTTGGTGCATCTGGCACACTAATAAAACCCAGGAACTACTTTAGAAATCAGCAAACACTTTAACCTAGACTTAAAAACAAAGAACTATTTTTTGAAAGCCTGTATTTGTGGTTGACCCACTGCAATTTATGTTAGCACTTATTCACCTATTCTTCCATCTCTGCTTCATTTATGGACAGAAAGCATTCATTAAAGGGAGAAGAGAAATGGCAGAGTAAATCCCTGAATAACAATTTCTCTAAGTGGCTAGGATGATGGCTTGGTGTAGCAGATCCCACTTTCCTCTCAGTTCTGCCATTAGTGGATTGAATCTGCCAGTATCAGCTGAAACTATCACTAAATGATGGCTGTTGATGTGGATGAAATGAAAGAAGTAAAAAGTGGTGAGAATGGACCAGTAAATCTTAACACAAGTTCAGCAATGTAGTTACATATCTCTTTAGCCTCACTAATGGTCTGGGTTTCCATCTGCAGCCTTACCTTGGCTCACACAGGTATCTATTTCAAGTCTGAGGCCCAAAGCTTACACCTGGGCTTGGAAATAGAATGGACCCACAGGTTGGGCAGGAGCTTGGTGGGGCAGTGTAGGGGAATTGGGCGGTTGTCTCAGAAACCCAAGAATTAGAATAAAATGAAGAAATGAGTACAAATTTCCAAGGACTCCTTCTGAAGGGCCACTCAGCCAACAATTCCTCTTGGGAAATAGAAGTTAAAGTGCATAATGGTATACAGATCTCATGCCATCCAAGACTCTACTGAGAACATCCTCACTCAGCCATTAAACTATACCTGTCTCCTACCTGGTCTTATTAAAGGCAACTAAAATGTGTTGTCATAAAGTATACTGATTAAAACCTGGTTATAAGCCTAGCCTAGCTTCTAATCCCAGCTCTTCCTCTTATGTGTGTGCAATCTTGAACAAATTGATTGACCTCTCTAAGCCTCAGTTTTATTATCTGGAAAACGAGGACTACAGTAGTGGCTGGTATAGGGCTTTTGTAAGGATTAGCCAGGATGATACATTCAAAGAATTTTGCACAATGCCTGGCACATGGTAAGTACTCAGTAAATATTAATTACTCTTCTAGTGATTATTTTACTATTTTTAAAGACATTTAACTTTTGAGCAGCTCTAACCTGATTTGAGCCAGAAAATCCTATTATTTGCTCTGTTTCATAAGGGTGTTTTGTGTTCTATCTTATCTTTCCTTCCAATATGTCCCATAGCTTTTATTTTTTAGGAAAAATTTCATGAATAGTCTGTGCTACGGCACTCTAGGCCACTTGTGGAGATTGAAAGTTGGAGGCAGCTTCTTACATGGAAAATAAATCATTTTACTGAGTTCATCAATTTCCACAGATATTCACTGAATGACTCCTCAATGCTAACAGCAGTCTTTGCCTTAAGAAGAAAACAGACACTGGCTATTTCTGCATTCTCAGATGGCTCTCTAATAGCAGCGGCCAGAAGAGGTGGGCTGAAGCCTCATGAAATTGACTGGAAAGACAAGGTACTCTGGGACTAGAAATCCTAGGCCAGCCAGTTACTTCATCCAGTTCCCACCCACTTTCCTTCTATAATATTCTATTTCACTCCAACTCACTCAATTTTCTAACGTTCACTGAGTACTTTTGTCAGATAAATAAGAAGACATGGCCCCTGCCTTCAAGGAACTCATAGTCTAGTGAAGGAGAGACAGACTGTGGTTTAAGAATCACAGGCGATGTATAAACAAAGTGCTATAGGAGCAGAGAATAATTCATTTTGTATGATATCCCTGGCTCTGCTACTTACAAACTGTGTGACCTTGCGTTAGTCCCTTAATCACTTTGTGCTTTGGTTTCCTCATCTGAAAAATGGAGTTCAATAATGGATTAAATGAGATAAGGTATAGGTATACCTCAGAGATACTGTGGATTCAGTTTTAGACTACAGCAATAATGCAAGTCGTAATATGTTTGCTAGTGGAGGGTCTTGTCTTTAGTTTGCACAAAAATGAAACGTCTGTTAAGCACAATAAAGCGAAGTGCGATAAAACGAGGTATGCTTGTATGTAGTGTGACTTGCATAAAGTAGGCTGTTAAATACATGGTAGCTCTAAGATTTCACAAAGGAGGAAACATTTTAACTTGAGCTTAAAGGACAGATAGAGTTCATCAGTCAGGAAACTAATATCTATTGAGTCATGGCTGGAAGAATTCACTCACCTGGATAACAGATTGATGAACTCACCAGAGTCTCTAAAACCACCTTACATTGGAAAAGCATTTTAATTTAGGGAAGTTCTTGCCATCTTTTTTGGTCATAGTAATGTTATGGAATTTGATGGAGTGCATGTCATTCTCATTTGACAGATAGGAAAATGGAGATCTATAGAATTGTAGGGACTACTCCTCTCTTACAGCAAGTCACTGGCAGGGACAGTACTAGCCCTCAGGTCCTCTGACTAACAGCCAGGGTGCTTTCAACCATACTTTGCTGTATAGCTTCCCCCTAGGGAAGAAGTTCTCTGTAGGGATGCAGTGAGAAGTCCTATTTGAGGAAGAGCTGAGGGATTGAAAGTAAAGAAGAAAAAAAATCAACAGAATTTCCTGAAAAATTGGGCAGCTGCTTCTAATCAACTTCTCTCCTGAGATCTCAGAAAGGTAATTTCTGTAGTCACCCCTCGATAACTGCATGGAATCATGGAACATTCAGACTTCTGGACCTCCATCTTGATTCCCTATTACATGAACAAAGAACCGGTTTACTTTATTTTGGCTGTCCTCCACTTGCAGAAGAAAAAAGACAAATCATGACAAATCAAAATTAGAGTCAAGGGTTCTTTTTGGGTTAGGCCCTATGACCTGTGCTTATGTCCATCCACTGCCCCAGACATGCAGTGCTGAGGCACAGAAGGATTAATCATTCAATGAATATCAATTGGACACCTACTCTGTGGCAGGCACTATGTTAGCCTAAACCTATGATTTGGAGGCCAGGATGTAGGATGGGGTACGATACCAGGACCAATCAGAGTCAGCCTCAGGAGCTATAATTTAGGTAAACTGGTCCACAATCCCTTTACATAATCCTGAAATCCACAAAGCTCTTAAAACCAAAAGGGGTTATTTTTTTCTTGGTAACTAACTTAGTGGAAAAACCAGACCTTAAACTGATGTGAGTGTTTTTTTTTTAATTATCTTTATCTGCCTAGTGTAAAAATTCAGTTTATTATAGATATCTGAAGATGCTTTATTATTGGGTATTTATCAAGACCCCACTGAGATATTATCTTTCTAAAATAAAAAAGTTTAAATTCTGAAAACACATCTGGCCCAAGGGTTTAGACAAGGGATCGTGGGTGGACCTGTATAAACAAAGCTAAATTAGATTATAGCTCAACATCCCACAAAGCAGGATGTGAGAATTTTCTAGGAACCATGAGTAGGAGGAATCTATGGTAGGGAGTTCAAAGATATGGTAGACACAACCATGGACCACAGTAGTTGAAAGTGTCCCAGCTATGTCTTTAAGTTGGGATAAGACAGAACATTTGGATAAACAGAGTGAGAGAGAGAGAATGAGGCCAGGGGGAGAATGACAGCATTACGGCAGAAAAGCCCAAGTCATGTTCAGGAGACTATGAATTGACAGTTTGGGCAAAAGAGAATGACAACAGTAAAGAAGCAATAGGGACCCAATGAAGGTTAAAACCTTCTGGAATTAAATGTCTTATCTAGCAAATCAAGATTCAAGTCTTATCTTTGGAATGTAATTACTGAAGTAAGAACTTTATTTTAGAAACATTTTCAACAAGAGGTAAACAAAATTTCTGCTCAATTCACAATAAACCACCAAATCCCTCTGTCCAGAGCTCCTTAACTTTCCTGAGCATTCAAGTTAGTCAAAGTTTGGTTGGATTTATTAAAAGAATCTTTACCTGTGAAGTCACACTGGCCAAAAGATTTCTGGGATAATAATTGTTTTTGAATTATACCTGTTGTCTCTGTTAATTTTCAGTTAACTCTGGTATAATGGATATAAATATTACCAGACATAAAATAACTCAAGTATCATTATTATCAGAAATAAAATAACTCTGATATAATTTTCAGTTAACTGATCCCAACAATCCCCAGGGGAATGGCTCAGAAACTCTTGGTTTCTTTTCAGAAAGAAAACCCAGGGTGGTGTGGGCCCTATCAGTGCAACAGCTGGGGAGAGGGTTCAAGAAGAAAAGGCTTTCCGCATTGATCAGGTGGCCAACTCTATCTTGTGGGTTGCTTGAGAAACACTTTTAGAGGCTTCCTTCTCCTGGATTTAAAGTTAGAAAGTTATACAGGTACAGGCTTTTCTCCCCTGCAGTTCCCAGCTTCATATAACAACTGAGGCTCTTGTTTTTTTTAGGCCTCCAGAGTAGAAAGCTCACTGGAACACTTCTGGAATGGAATATGTCTTAAATATTTGAGGACAGTAAAATGCCTAGGTCTTTGTTTGTGAGTTTTAATTTTTTTAAAATTGTACTGTTCAGCCTGTACAGATGAGCATATCTTTAAAGATGAATGTATGCATGTGTGCCTTAGGATGATGATGCTACATTCTAACTCACGTAGAGTAGCTAATGCCCTTTTATAATGCACCTCACTGTATAAGGGCACCTCTTTTGGCAAAATAAAGATGTCCAGAAAAGTTTCATATGACTTAGAATTATGTAAATACAATTATATTTTAAAGTGCCTGGGATCTCAATATTTAAATGAATTGTATGGTAAGTCTTTTTTAAATATAATAACTGCTTCCTAGTTTGTCTCTTTTGAAATTTAACTTCTCATATATTGTTAACACATTTAATCGGAGTCCAAAACAACAGAGTTCCAAATAACCTGAATTTTTTTCACAGTTCTATACAATGGAATTTTATGCTTAAAGCAACCAATTTAATAGTGTGGAATCTTAAAATGTCACATTATGCTCATTCTGGTTTTATAGCTAAGCATACTTTATTTATTGTGTTTTAGTTCTCTAGGTGGTTGATGGTCCATCTGAATTAGACTCCCTGGGTGTTGATTAAAATGCAGACTCAGCATGTCTTACTTTTTCTAACAAATGTTAGCTCAGAGAAAGAAAAATCAGGTTCTTGGGTCCCATCTACTGAATCAGGATCTCTGGGGGTAGGGGGTGGAGTTCTGTATTTTTTATGGGACCAGGTTCACCAGGTCATTATGCACACCAAGTTGAGGAAACCTCTGACTTCGAGTTTATATAGCACCTCTCTAATGACCAAACCATTCGATTAGTGAAAGTGCCCCATTCCTGGACAAATTATGATTCTCAGGCATTTACTGTTTCAGAGGTATGAGTTGTTATTGTATTTGTTACTACATGATCTGACCTATAAACTCAAATGGCTTTTTCTGCTTTTTGGTCTGTAATACTCCTGCTTCACTTTCTATAATTAAAACCCATTTCAAAGAAACAATCTACAGGAACTACAAGAGCAAATTTTTAAAGGTTAAATGATGAGGCACACTGTCTGTTAGAGATGGCTCTCCTATTAACATTTCCAGGTTAGCTCTTAGTTCAAAGCACACACACAGACATATGACCTACTGCTTCAACTTGAAATGCTAGCTGAACATCAGGTACCCAATAACAACAACTATGCACTTTCCTTCCTTTGTTAGTATTTCAACCTAGCCACCCACAGTCAGATATTCTACAGAGAAGGTTCATGGCCACTGATCATGAATAGGTGTTTCTATTCTTAAGTGACATGGAAAATACCTTCCTGTCACCCACAGAGAATCTGAGTCTTGGTTTGAGCATTGTTAGCTCATTAGCCAGAAATATTTCACTAAATTCAGCTACCTGAAGCACACAAAGTCACACAGACCCTATATATTGCTTTTCCAAGCCACCAAAATGCAATCTTACCTCCCTTTCCTCTCCACCCCCTTGCTTGTGTTTAAAAATAAAATTCAATTCTGCTGATGACTGGTTTTCTTGCCTCACCGCAGGAAGTAGACCAGGTGAGTTCTCAAATCATATGTTGAACAGAGGGCACCAAACAGTGTCTGTGGGATACCTGCCCTCGCCTGACGGGAGCCCTGCTGGCCTAAGAGCTGTGAAGGAACTTCCCCAGGCAGCCTTCAGATCATGGGAGTACAGCTAAAGTCGGGTCCCAGCTTTGGTAGGGCTATTGTGAAGGCCGACTGTGGAATAGTGGCCTAGGCAACAGGCATCAGTCTAGGTCACTCACAGTGCTGGCTTGTCAAAGGCATCCATCTTTAATCCCTTCCCCTCTCTTTGCTTCTCTTTCTCATTCTCACTTCTCAAATTAAAAAAAAAGAAGAAAAAGAAAAAGGAACAAAATAATGACAAATGCATCTGACCTCTTTGTTATTCTAAGATATTTTTTTAAATGAACAATCTTAAAATTTCTTCCTGCTCTTTAACAGTTTCAATTGAGAAGACATTTAATTGATATTAAAAATATGATCCAAACTCTAGAGTTAGGTTTTTGGGTTCAAAAGCAGTGTGTGTAGTTCTAAATGAGGTTTTGTTTCTGTTTTTCTTTTCTCCCAGCTTTCTTGAGGTATAATTGACAAATAAAATTGTATATTTTTAAAATGTACAATGTGCTGATTTGATGTAAAATGAGTTTTGCATGCAAAATGTTCAGTGGTTTCCAAAATGGAGTGCAAATATCCTGGGGGTGGGTTAAACAATCCAATGAAGTATGGAAAGAAACTATTTGAACCCTTGTTTCCTATTATTGTTAATCTAAAATGATAAAAAAAAAAGGACTTTAGCATTACAAGTATCCAATAAACAGACTGTCACTGGTGTCTTTTGGTATGAATGTCAGATGACAAAGTGAGCTCTCCTGAAAGAGGGCAAGTTCTAAGCAGCAAAGGGTTGATGGTGGGGCATTTCACATGTGCTTGGATTATTTTACCTAATTTTAACTAAACTAGTCCCACAAAATAGACAAGTAGTTTGGAAAGATTCCTGCTGAGAAACCACGAATTAAAAATGACCCTAATAATGTAAGCACAAGCTAGCTACTGGAAAATGGCAGGGTTGACACTTCTAGCTCTCAGGGCGAGCTTTCTGTCAACCATGTAGTGAGATAAAAAAACAATGATGTCAATGACTATCTAATCATATCTGATAATCAGCCAAAAATATTCAAAATTATCTAATGGGCTATTTGAAATAACGATTTATAGCCACTTTCTTTAATGATAGACTTCATGTAAAGTGCATATCAGTCTTTGAAATTTAATTTGTATGAAGATATTAAAAATTATTGTTTATTTCATTTTATCTAATTTTTAAATTTCCATTTATGTATGTTTTATGAACATGTACTAATTTATAAGTGAATTAATATACATATTTTAGGGGTAAATATCCTATGTATTTTTCTTGGTAGGAATGCAGGATCACTTTGGAGATTAATGCTGTTGGTCACAGAGTGTCAAACTGCCAGGGTCCTCAGATTTCAGGTAAGATTAGGAGACTACTCTTATACATAAGAAAGCAGATGCACAGAGAGGATATGACGTTAGCCTAAGGTTAACACTGCTAGTTAGTAACATCTTCTAGGCCAGAAAACGGAGATCCCAAAGCATGAGACAATTTGCTCAGGGTCACACTCCTAGTTAGGGATGAAGATTCTTAGTCCAGTGCTCTTCTTAATGGGTCCAGTTGCATCTATATATAAATATAGAGATATACAAGGAAGGAAAATGGAGCAAACACTAGAAACTCAAACCAAATTGAAAACCATCACAATAGAACCTGAAAGCCTATAGCCAGCAAGCTGCTGAGACCAACTATGCCTTTTATACTTACAATAACTCCAGGGTAATAACCTCCGACAGTCACATTCTGGGTCCTGGTGGTTGCAGCAAGGCCCACCGTGAGAATTAACACGGACACAATAAGCAAAGTCACTGTAACATAGATGGAGTTTCGTTTCCTCCGATTGAAGGCCCCTGAAAGTACATAGAAAAACTGAAATTGCTCATTTCTGCTGGAGAAGAGTTGGACTTAAAAAATAACTAAGGTTTTCCTTTCCTACTCCAATTGGTAACTGGGGTCATTTCCCAGGGAGTGGAATTTTGGTGAAGGAATAGAGCTTTAGTTTTACTTTTTCTTTTTGAAGTTGTCAGGTGCCACATTTACAGTAAAAAATATATTTCCAGTTTGAAAATAAACAACAGAAGAAATCTTACTAGTTACACCAAATCGAAAGAAAACAAACTTTTTGCTTTTGGCACTATATAAAAGATGTGTCATACCCACTCAGAGTGTTCTTTTTTAGGCTAAATTATAAGGCATATGATAAATGAGAAGTGTACGTGTGGAAGTATTAAATGAAAATATTTTAAAGCCAATGTGCAACTAAGGTTTTTTTTCATAAGTTGGAGATATGAAATTTTATTTTCAGTGTAAATATCAGAACCAACCTAGAAATTGTGATTTTTTTCACTTGTTTCTGACATTCGCCATCTCATGTATAAACTTTAAAATAGTATGGTAGCAAGATTTGTCGCATAACAAATGCACATAATAAAATAAGTGTTTGGAGGCCATTAGTCCATAAAGATATGTATCAGGGAGGTAGATGGGGAGGATTATAACTTACACACATTTAAGCTATGTGAAGGTGACATAAATATAAATGATGAGAAACCTGTTCTCCTACTCTGTGATTATCAGACATGATAGCACAAGCCAATATATTTTTTTTTCAAAATCAGGCTTATTAAGTCAGATAAAAAAAATGGTATCTAGACATGCTTTTCAATTTAATTTGTAAAAAAGGAATTGAGCACTGCTCCACACCCTACATGCATTTCTCTGGCCTGGGGAGTGGGGCTCTCAAGAGGAAATACCAGGGACAAGTTACCCTATGAGAATCCAGTTCCCTAGTCGAGAGCATAAAGCATTGGGGTGCCTTCTGATGGGGTCGCCCACCTAGTGGCTTGACTGTCATTTATGAGCCTAAAGAAGCCACTGGGGTTTGTTAATAGGACCCTGTCATTCAGGGAGTCTTCATTGCAGCCTCAAGAAGCAGCTGTCATTGAAGCCAACCAGACTGCACCACTGGGAGGGAGGGAAGAGGGGATGAAGGAAAGGGAAAGGAGAGAGGGAGGGAGAAAACCAGTGGGACCCAGGAGGCTTGGTTGTGGTGAAAGGGTGGGGCTGTAGGTGACCTTGCAGACCCCAGCAGATATCCCCTCCTAATAAGAAAATAAAGCATGAAGAGCGCCTCCCTAGGTCCAGTGAGGTCCCTGCAAGGCTCCAAAGAGGTGGGAGGGGCTGGTGGTCTTCCCTGATGACAGCTTCGAAAATGAGGGATGTGACCCATCAGGGTCATTTCTAATAGAATACTAGTCTAAGACTATTTTACACTGAAATGTAAAGGTGGCATGAGTGTTTATAGGCCTCCACGTACTAAAGTGCCATATTGCACTCTGGGAAGAGAGGGAAAGGGTTGGGAAATGAAGCTAGCCTCCAGTTGGGCCTCAGTCCAGCCTCCATAGGAAAACAGAAAAGGACCACTACAGACACCTGTGACATCAGGTCCTTTTGTATGAGAGGGCTATTTGGGATGCAAATGGCCAGCTGAAATGTGGTAAACAGGATGAGTGAGCCTGGGAGAAGCAGACTGCAAGTGGTGGGCAGGATTTATTTCTTCTGTTTACCTGAAGTTAGTTATACCACCTCTTGATTTCTTGGGGCCCTAAATGAGTCTCTAAACCAGGGTTCCTAAGTCCATTTGATGATAGACACTTCAAGTTGGTTCCACAGACCGGTTCTAATCTAAATTTACCAACATCGCCTCCCATTCTTGTCTGCCTTTCTCCTTTGCTGCTCACACCCTTTCTGTCGCAAATTGGCAAACAAGAGTGAGGGAACATCTGGATGCACCAAGGGCATCTTTGTGACACATGAAAGTGTTTTAATACCTCACACACAAAAAACATGTAATCCTAGAGATTAAATTGGGGGACTGTGTGTGTGTGTGCATAGTCTTTTAATTTTTTTGTATCACTTGCCTGCTCCTTCTCCACTAACTGGCTTTGATTCTATTTACAGCTCTTGGGTCTCCTTTGCAAATATCACTCTAACTCTTAAAAGCACAGGAGCCAGGTCAGAAAAGTGACTCAGCAAACCACATGGTGTTATTTGAACAACTTTTTTTTTTTCCTGCTTTAGAACTTGTCAGTTGAGAAACCCAGGCAAAGACCCTACAGCTCCACCAGGGCCTTGCCTCTAGACAGGATTCACTTTGAGTAAAATTCCTAAAACAACGCTCCCATTACTAGGTTGAATATTTATTCTCTGTCTTCTCACACCCTCCCCCAAGTCATCCTTTATTTTACACTATAAGGAACATACTTGTGTAAAATGAAATTCTTTCTAGTCACACTTGGGGTGAACCATTTTAAGGCATGCTGGAGTGAGTTCCTTTAAAAGCGAAGAATCGCCTTTCTATTTATCTTTAGTGTCAACTTGACTTCAAAGACACATCTACTGAGAGCAAGACACACCTGTTCTCTCAAGGTGTGGCTGGGGCTCCTAAAATACAGTTTATTGTGTCTGCTTAGAACATTTTCCTGGTGTTTTATTTTTTATTTTTTTAAGGAAAAGGTAGAGCCCTATTCTTATTAGGGTGCATTTTGGGCCTGCCTTAGATGTTCCAGTAAACAAAGGAATGTCTGATTCCAATTTGTTTAGTAAATCAACATCAAAAAAACTTAGACACCGTGAGATACTTAAATAAAGCAGTGGGTACTTGAAAGCTGCCTATCACAGTGTATATGTAGCGAAGAGCAGTCAATACTTGTTGAACAATCAAAGGGCAACGTCTCAGAATTGCTTCCCTTTTAATCAAAAAGGCTGTGTGTGTGTGTTTGCATTCTGAGAGTGAACTATGTGAATACATATGGGCTACATTCATAGAATTGTTTTTTTTTAAATAGGGTACATCTGAGGGCTCCCCAGAACTAAAAGCCTTCTGGCCAACTAGCACCACAACCCAAACGTTGCTCACTAGCCTGTCTACTTGGTGCCAAGAATGTATCTGTTTCAACAACAACCACTCCTGCAACCAACAGCAATGGGAGAGTCTGAAATCCAGTCATTGGCATCGCCTGCCCCCTTCTGCCCCCAGCAGCCTCCCTGCAGAACTACTGCAGCCCTCTCTCTCTGCAGTGCTCCACCTCCACCCTAGATTTGTGAGGACCAGGATACTCAGCTCTAGAAGCACCCAATTATTTGCTGTCTCCACCCTTCCAAATACAGTCAATTTCTCCCTCCTCTGGGTTTCCCCACTGACCAGAGCCCCTCACCCTCCTTGCAATGCAGTCTTGAATCTCAGTCTCTCCATTCCTCTGAAACCTGCTCAAAACTCCCCTCTTCCAAGAAGTCTTCTTGACCAAGCTCACTCTAATCACTCATCATTTCATGTCCTTCTTCTTAGGTACATTACTTAATAAGTATATTAAATATAATTGTAATTGTGGGCCTGGTCCACAACCCATCTGATGTCCAACCAGTTTCAGGATTATGTATCTGACAGGAGCCAAAGTATGGGTTGCCAGAAGGTAGGATGATTGTCTCTGCTCACTTGTTTTACCTCGTACATATTCTTCATTACCTCCTTGATTATTGGGTGTGTACTCTGAATGCAGCGAGGATGAAGGCCCAGCATCCTGTCCTATGCACCGTGTTGTTGATGACTGACTAATTCTAGGGGCTGATCTTCTGAACTGGTTAGAATTTGCTTACCAGAGTCAGCTTTGCCACACGGGGAGGATTCCAGGAAGTCCCAGCCTTGAGCATCCTTGGAAACCTGTGGCTTAGCCTGCGCAAGAGCCTCAAGGCTCTGCCAATCTCCCAAACATTTCCTTAAAGGTACAGAAATCCACCTGGCAATTCTTTGACCGGAAACACCCAAGGCGACCGGTGAATTACAAATGTGTTATTTGGGAGGTAAGGAGTGCCCTGATGTAGAAGAGGAGCCTTAGCGCCTGGGGGCGGTGTTGCCAAAAGGGAGAAGGGGGTGCTGTGAGGGGATGAAGGAGTGCTGGAGTCAAATTACTATCTTTCTATTGCCAAACGCCTGCTCCGCTGCAAGCCTTGGACAAACAGCTCATCCCCAGACTGCCAGTAAGTGTAGGCACCTTGGTGCAGTATATCTGTGTTTTAAATTTTATTGTTTTGGCTGCCGTTGTGTCTTGCCTTTAGAGGGAATCTACTCAGAAATGCTGCCCTTGGAGGCTGAAACACTACCCTCCCCCCTTCCATTTCCCCATGCAAGGGAGGGCGGTGTTGCCAGAGGTAAGTGGGAGTAGCTCCCAAGTAGCCTAGACGCTGATGCAGGCCTGGGGTGTGAGGGACCAATGCCAGGGAACTCCGTGGACACTCCCCCGTCCAAAGTGTGGAAACCCAGGGTTACCACTCTACTCAGAAATTTGCTCATGCCCTGGGTCTGCGGACTTTCCAAAGCCGGATGCGTGGAACGGGATCTAGTATTCTTTTCCCACAGCGCCTGGACGAAGCCCACACAGCTTCTTGTTGCCCAGATCTTCGGGAAACACAAGACTGGCTTAGGGCCCTTGCGAGCCCAAGAAAGAATTATCTTCATCTTGTTTCCCAACCCACGGAGCAATGTGCCAAGTCGCAACGTTTTAGGTCCTGAGCCACTAACCTGCCCTGCAGACAGATGACCCGGCGCGGGGGGCCAGATTTGCTGGTGGTTGTGGTGGTTGCCAGCGGGGCACTCTTCCCTACCAGCCTTCCCGCGCAGCAGTTTGGCACCTGCAAGCCAGGGCAGCTTTGGCGCCACAGCTGGCCAAGGTAAGAAGTGCACTGCGTGTGCGTGTGAGGGAGAGAGAGCAGTGGGGAATCTGGTACTGCTGGGTTCTAGAATCGGACCTAAGTCTTTGACCTCATTTGTACCACGCTGCAAATAACTACGCCCTTAGAAATAAAACAGAGCAAATTCTTATACTGAAATGTGCAAAACTATTAAAAATAAGATTGTTACCACCATCTAACAGGCTACACTTTCTGTTCCTCCCCCTCCGCTGCCCCCGTTAAATGAATTTTGTTTAGACTGAGTCTTTCGCCAACTGGCAGTAGGAAGCTCACAGGGGGGATTGCGACCCTCTCCCAGCTCTCTCCGCTTGAGACGTTCCCGCAAATTCTTCATAGAAAACCTGAACAGACTGGATGGCAAGAATTTGGGACAGAGGGATTTTGCAGAATGTAAAGTATGTTGGAAAGAGAGAATTCGATTTGGTTAAAGTGTATCCGAGGCGAATTTTAAGATTAGGTGGGATCATGGTTTGACAATCTCTTACCACTCTCCTGGCCTCCAACTTAATTTTTCTGCCTAGTGAAATCATAGGGCTTGGGAAGGTGCCTAACAGCTGAGGGGAACTGGCTTTGTGTTTTGTTTGTTACTATCAGAACGCAGCTTTGAGGAGCAGCCAGGCTGGTGCCTGGAGGTAGCTGTACCCAGTTTTGACGAGGAAAGGTATTGAACCAAATCAGGCTAGTGGGTTCCCCCATCCTCCATTCCACCCAGAGAGGGAAAGCGCGACTTCTGAAGATGTGCAGGCTCACGCTCGCTCTTTCTTGTTCTCTCACTCGTCCGCCCCCTCCCTTTTCACACTCAGGCATATTACATTCCGTGCATTTGGAGCAGAATAGGAATCAAATTCAAGGAATGTTGATCCTACCGCTGCAGACCGCAGGGCTGGGCTGTCTTGAACGATTCTTCAGGAATTCTCCTCCCGCCAGTCCCCCTCCTTTTTTCTCCCACCCGCCCATCTCTCACGGTTGCTCACCACCACCGCCCCCCCCCGCGCGCGCGCGCACACACACAAACACACACACACACACACATCAGCTAGGTGCAAGTCAGCCCCGCCAACCCCACTGCAGCTCTGAATTTCAGGGCAGCTCCGACAGAGTTGGGAGAGGGCGAGGGCCCTGCTTTTAATTATCATTAGTCGTGAGCTCTTAGAAGTGGTGGGGACTTTGCAAAGACGGAGAGTCTAATGAAAAGAGAAGGTGCAGGTTTCAGGGAAGTGTTTTGATCCCTAGACAGCTGGGATTTACCACCGGCTGCAAGTCTGTTGATGCACGCACACAAACACGTACACACCCGCACTCCGGGTAGGGAGACTCCAACGCACGCTTGGCGCTCCAACCTTGACGCGTCGCCCCCGCCCCCGCCTGGCCGCTCTCTTGGGACTCTGGTCCACCACCCAGACGCTGGGGCTCGCAGATCCCCCTCCTTAGTCCCGCTTCCCGCTCCCTGCTCTCCCGGCGCTCAGGGCGCTCGCATTCACCCCTTGCTGCTGCCGCCCCTGGGAAAAGCGGCTAGACTTACCCATAGAATCGGGCAGGGACATGTCGCTGGACCGCTGCTGAGTCAGGGACTGATGCATGGTGAAAGCTTCCCTGTTGCCGCGGGCACAGAAGCTGCTTCACTCGCCCCAGGCTCAGGGCGCCGCGCAGAGCATCTTACTCCGTGGCTGCAGCTCCAGGTCCCTCCTAGAGCTGAGAGAGATTGCTTGTGATTGCGAAGTGCAGCCCAAGTGCCGCCTCCCCCTCCCACCCTCCCTCCTCTTTTGCCAGTCTCTGCTCGGGGAGGCAGCAGCATTGGCTGTCAGAGCAGCCGCGTGCGCTTGCGCAAGATCCTCCCCCCTCCCGCGGCACCCCCATCCTAGTTATCCACCTCCCATCTTCCAAAGCCGTTTTAGCCCCTTGGGGCCAGGGCTGCGCAGAGAGAGAGGAGGAAGCTACAGCCTAGGGCCAACCGACCTTCGCTATAGTTTGGAGAGAGGGTCTTGGGCAAGAATCTTGTTCTAGGATTTGTAATTGGGGAAGGGGTAGAGTCAGAGGTTCCGAGCTGAGAGGCGCGTGCCCGCGCGCGCGCGCGCACACACACACACGCACGCGCGCGCGCGCACACACACACACACAACGCACACACTTATTTGTGCAGGTTTGGTCTCAGTGCTTCCAGAATGACATAATGGAGCTGGAGAGGATCCAGAGGAGGGCTACTCTATAATCAAGGGGATGGGGGAGGGTGGAGGGGGGCTGCCATATGAAGATGTTGAACAAACGCGGACTCTTTTCTAAAGAGTCTTCATCTTTTCTAAGATGAGGGCTGGAAAGGGATGTGAGCAGAGTGTATAAAATTATGCAGAGATGGAGAGAGGGAACACAGCCTTATTCACCAAATCTGAGAATTCTAGAACCAACAGTCCCCTAATAGCTAGAAGGAGATTCAATTCAAATAAATCTGAGTCTGCATCAGCATTCCAGTTTGTGCTTTTGTTCAGGGTGCTTTTATGTCAAATATCTCATTTTCTCATCTTAGCAGCCATGCAAGACAGTAAGAGGAGGTATTAAGAATTCCATCTTACAGATGAAGAACCTGAGTCTCAGAAGGGATGAAAATTTTCTGTAGTCACTTGGCTAGTAAGTGGCAGAGGTGGGATTTGAACGTAGATCTGTTAGACTCCCAGGTCAGTGATCTTCCTGCTATGGCAGCCGAAAAGAAATATTACTCTATATACCATATTGAAAACCTAAGGAATTCATTAGTCCCAAGAGGTACAAGAGGATGAAAACACAAGTAGCTCCTGAAGGAGTGAAAAGTTATGGCTGACAGACCCACTGGAGATAGATAAGGAAAACTGGGGATGAAGTGAGAATCTCCTTGATCCTGGAGGACAGCCAAGTCCTTCCCCAACCCTTCCTTCTGGACCCCATTAGGATATTGGGCTGGAAGCACTATGTTGTTGGACCAGAGTGTGGTTTTGATGTCCCAAAAATAGCAGCAAAATGGGATGAGGCCTCTTTGGGGTACCCTGACATCTGCCGCGTGGTCAAGGGAGGTAGAAGGTGAAGAAGGAGATAACAATGGGCTCCAGCTACTTCTGGAAACTCAGTCCCGTGGGACTGGCATCCAAAGGGATTGACTTGTTTGAAGGGACCCATCTGTCCCAGTGAGAGCTCTCAGGTTCCACTTGTCAGGTCTCCTTCCAAAAGCCTCTCCCTGATAACTGCTACAACCCTCTCTCCATGTCCCCACCCTGAAACTCACCTCAGAATCAAGTATAAAACTTTTCTGAGAATTGATGGGATAAAGAAGAGTACTTGATTTTCCCCAGCTCTGGTTTGCTAATCCACTGTGAGGCTTTGTTTCCTTATGCAGGAAATGGAACCAACGGCCCTTGCCCTTTCCTATCTTCCAAACGAAGAAATGATGTTTCCTGAAGGTTAAAAAAGAAGTCTTTTATAAAGAACTTGGGCACATCCCAGGGGCCAGGCTGAATGCTGTGTCAGGTATTATTAGCATTCCTACACTATAGATGTGGTTTAGAAATCTGTGATAATTGTCCTAGATAGAAACAAGATGCCCAGTGTTGTAGAGGTATATGTTTTAGGCATGTGTGGCTTATGTGTCAGTCTTCATGAGCTCCACAAAGGCAGAGAGAAAGCCCATATTTAGACTCTTGCCCTGTTTGTCTTCAATCCTGTTTACTTTCCTCTTCCTCCCCCACTCAAAATATCTCACATATTTAATGTGAAGACCTCTGGCAGTCAACACTGATTTCTCAGGAGTGCTCCATAATTAACCGATTTTGTTTCCGTGGAAGTAGCCTCAAAGAAAAGAGTGTTTTATACAGGCTGGAAAAGACTGTTTTACACCTACTTTAGAAATTCTTGTCTTCCCTATAGCAACCATATAGCAACCATATAGCTAGAGATCCTTAAAGAAGCCACATAGAAATTTGTTACCATGCTGGTTTCAAAGGACAAATGAGGGCTTTGCACTTTAGAGAGAAGCACATTACTCATCAATTGACACAGAATGTATATGTAATTTGATCTTTGTAATCAAAGCCATAAAACAGTGAGGTGGCCTTAGTGAGAGTGAACCTTGCTTTATGCAACATGTGTGTTCCTGAATCCTACATGAACATTAAATACTATTTTAGAAAGTACTAGAGGAGCTGGCTATTTAAAAAAACTGCATATTGTATATTTCCTTTAGACTATCTCTTAAGGTACTTTATGGGACTTGGAACACAGCAGCCTCTCAGTCAAGTTAAAAATGACTTTGAGATCAGTAGCAGTGACAATAGCAGCAGCTGTGGTAGCTCAGAGTAGTAGCAGTCTTCTCCCCAGAGACAGCATGCTTGTTTGGACAGAGGAGCTGAGATAGAGGAGGGACAAGAATGGGAACTTGGCAAAAAAAAAAATCACATTTCAACCAAGCCTGGCATAAAGATCCCTCTTCCTCCAAAAGAAGGTTTATTTGAACTCAGAATGAGCTGGACAATTAAAAAGCGGAGGCAGTTTTTTTCATGAGCTCCATTCTGATTTTCTTCATGTTCTAAACACATGTGGATTTGATACGTTAATAGGCTTGTAGTAAAATTGACCAATAGGCAAGCCATCTAGATGTAAGAACAGGTCTTTCATGCTTGGTTAGCTTCTGATAAAAATAAATTATTAAAATGGCTTAAAATAAATCCCTTTCACTACAAGCTTAATCAAGCATACAATGTTGCTCTAGGTTACAAACTGTTTTATAGCATAGGGAAACATTTGCCAATGGGGCTGCACCTTACTTCTCTCCATCTTCTTCAAAGCAACGATGAGAAGGATCCCCAGAAGCCTTCGGATCACTAGGAAAATGCCAGATGGTGCTCTGTCACTAAACATTCACCCTGAGAATATCCATAGCACTAGATTACCTTCTTATTTGGATGATCAATTTGACCAGTTAAGTTACCATAGTACCTTCCTGATTCTAAATTTGGGACTGTGGGCCGGAAGGATCATGGCTACATGGATACATACACGTACATGAATATTTGAAATGGTGGTCAAACGAGTATTAACAAATATGTATATCTGCACACACACACACATCCCAGCCATTCTCTTCCCACCCTTGTTAATCACCACCCACCTCTCAGCTCCCAGACTTGAGTTGACCAAGGATATAAAGGAAGCTGCAGAATAATGGAAAACTTCAAAGAATCCAAACATCCTTAACTGAGGTTGGAGTTGTGCCCCCTTGACTACCTTCAGTCATTGCTTAGTATCCAGTGCCCACATCACAAGCAGCTGAATCTTCACTGAGAATAACCATTGTTGATGGTGTGATTTCACTCATGAAGCTTGACTGGTTCCCATTGTCAGCTGGTCATTTTCTTTAGATACTAGAAAAATCACCATGGCGCAAGGGAACAAAACTGGTACTTGT
>PUFA01000635.1:0-10526 GCA_003508835.1 Eonycteris spelaea | reverse complement strand
CCCTAACCCTAACCCTAACCCTAACAATAACAAAAACATTAACACTAACACTAACCCTAACCCTAAAACTAAAGCCTAAATCCAAGATTTAATACTACTCTTAACCTAACCCTAACTCTAAACTAATCCTAACCTAACCCTAACTCTAAACCCTAAAACTAACCCTAACCCAACTTTAGCGTTTAACACTAACCATATTCTCAACCTAAATCCAACGTTAATCTTACTCCTAACCATACCCTAACCTACTTAACCCTGAACCTTAATCCTAACCCTAAACCTCAAACATAAACTCTAAACTTATCCCTAAACCAAACCCTAAACCTAACCCTACCTATCCCTATCCATAACCCTAACCCTAACCCTATCCTATCCCTAATTCTGTTCCTAAACCAAACCCTAACCCTAACCCTTAAAACTGCAAGCCTAACCTTAAATTTAACAATAATCCGAACCGTAACCCTAATAAAAACAGTAAAACCTAACCCAAAAACAAACCTAACCCTAAAACACTAATCCTATCCCTAACCCTTCATCCTAAACCTTAACCCAAAACTCTACCCTAAACCTAATTTTTAACCCTATCATAAGCATAACCATAAAACCTAAAATCCAACTTTAATCTTACTCCTAATCTTAACTCTAAACCTAATTATAATGCTTCCCTAACACTAAACCTAAACTAAACCTAAATCCAAACATTAATTTTGCCATGACCCTAACCATAACCATAATACTAACGTTAAACTTAACGCTAAACCTACCCTATTAATTTAACATGACCCGTAACCCTAACTCTAACCTAACACTAAACCTAACCCTAAACCTAAATCTAAAATTTAATCTTACACCTAACTCTAAACCTAACACCAAACGTACTGATAACCCTAAGTCTAAAACCTTAAAGCTAAACCCTAAACCTAAACCCTAACTCTAACCCTAAACCTAAATCCTTAATGTTACACCTAACCTAAACCTAACCCCACCCCAACCCTAATACTGAACCTAACCCTGAGCTAAAGCTAATCCTAACCCTAAACCTGACTCCAACCCTACCCTAACATAACACCAAACAGTAACACAAACCCTAACACCTAAACTTAAACCTAATCCAAAATTTCATGTTTACTCCCTAATGCTAACTCTAACACTAACCTAACTTTATCCATAACCCAAAACTAATTATAACACTAACTTTAAAACTAACCGTAAAACTAACCCTACCCTAACACTAATTTCAAAACCCTAACCCTAACCATAACCCTAACCCCTAACATCAAAACTAATCAAAAATTTTAACTTATGCCTGAGCATTACCCTAACCCTAACACTATACCTAAACTTAATGTAAAACCTAATTCTAAACCTCACCCAACCTAATCCTAACCCTAAAACCTAAAGTTAACTTTAATCCTAAACCCTAACCAGAAATCCAAACTTTAATGTTACTCCTAAACACTAAACATAACCCTAACCTATCCCTTACTCTAACACTAACCCTAAACCTAAACTATCTAAAGCTAACCCTAAAACTTAAACCTATATGCTAACCTTAACACTAAACCGTAACCTAAGTATAAACACTCACCCTAACCTTAACTCTTACACTAATCCTAAAACCTAAACATGACACGACATAAACATCACCCTCACCCTTAATCCAACACTAAACCCTAAGCCTAAAAAAGTTATCCCTGACCCTACCCTACTCCTAACCCTAACCCTAACACTAAACCTAACAGTAACACTCAAGTAAGGATAAACCAAACTTTTATCCTAACCTGAACACTAACACTAATTCTAACACTAACCCTAAACCTGACCCCAACCCTAACCCTAATCTAAATGCTAATAACTAACCCGAACCATAAACCTAAATACAAATTTTAATCTTACACCTAACACAAAACCTAACCCTAACCCTAACGCTAATGATAACGCCTAACCCTAACACTAACACTAAACATTAACATTAACACTACCCCTAACCTAAACCTAAATTAAAAATTTAATATAATCCTACCTCTAACCTAAAAACCTACCTAAGCCTATCCCTAACCCTACCTTAACCTAATACTAAAATCTAACCCTAAACCTAAACCTTAATCTAACCCTAATTCTAACCTAACCCTAACCTAACACTAAAACCTAAAGCTACCCCTAACCCTAACCGTAAATCTAACCCTAAACCTAAATTGAAATGTAAGTTAAACTAATGCTAAACCTAACTCTAACCCTACTCTAACCCTAACCCTAAACCTACACCTAAACCTAACCTTAACCTTAACCCTCATCCTTAGGTTTAACCCTAACCCTAACTCTTACTCTAACTCTAATTCTCAAACCTCACCCTACCGTAACCTAACCCTCACTTCTAACCCTAACATAAACTAACATTAACAATCAACCTAAACGCTAAAACCTGACTTCAGCCAAACCTGAATCCTAACACTAACTCTAACACTTACCGCAGCACTGACCCCACCCTAAAACCCTAATTCTAAAGCCTAATACTAACTCTAACCCTAATATAAATCCAAAATTAAATCTTACACCTAACACTAAACCTAACACCACCTACCCCTAACCCTAACCCTAAAACTAACACTAAACTTACACTTACACTCACCTAACACTAAAACTATCTTTTCTACTAACCTGAACCCTAACCCTAACTTTACCATTACCCTAGCACTGACCGAACCCTAACCCTAATTCTAAACTCTAATACTAATGATACCCCTAACTTAAATTCAAAATTTAATCTTTACACTAACCTACCCTATACCTTAATCTTAACCATAACATAACCTAATCTCTAAACTCTCACTTTGATTTAACCCTAAGCATGACTTTACCCTAAATCTAGATTTAAAAGCACCCCAAACCCTGATAACATTAACTTAACCTTAACAGTAATCCGAACATGAACCTAGCCTTAACTCAAACCTAACCTTAAATCTTAAACCTTGACCGTTAACCCTAACCCAAACCCTAATTCCTAAACCTAAATCCAAAATTTAATATTACACCTAACCCTAAAATAATCCTTTAACCTAACACTATGCTTGAACCTACCTAACCCTAACACTTTTCTAACCCTGACTCTAAACTTAACCCTACCTTTAACCCTAACCCTAATTCTAAACCATAACCTATCCATAACCCTAACTCTAACCCTAACCATAACCTAAACTTAAAACCCAAATTTAATCTTATATCTAACCATAACCCTAACCCTATCGCTAACCCTATTCTAACCTTTACCGAAA
This sequence comes from Eonycteris spelaea, assembly GCA_003508835.1. Taxonomy (NCBI): domain Eukaryota; kingdom Metazoa; phylum Chordata; class Mammalia; order Chiroptera; family Pteropodidae; genus Eonycteris; species Eonycteris spelaea. The sequence goes on along the minus strand of PUFA01000635.1, from coordinate 7,254 downwards.
ACCTAATACTAAACCTAACCCTAACCATAACCTAACACTAACCCTAAACTAAACCCTAAAACCTAAAGCTATCTCTAACCCTAACTCTAACCCATATACTAACCCTAAACCTAAATCTTGAATTTTAATGTTACTCCTAATCTAACCCAACCCTAACCCTAACTCTAAACCTATCCCCCTAACTTAAAACTAACCCTAACCCAAAACCATAACTTAACACTAACCCTTAATATCTAAACCCTAACTTTTAATTCTAATGCTACCAAAAAACTCTACACTAACCCTAAACAAACAAAGTGACACTAACCCTAACCAGAAAATTAACACTAACTCTAACCCTAACCCTAACCTAACTTAAATCTTACCCTAATTAAACCTAACACTACCCCTAACTGTAACCCTTAACCTCACCCTGTTCCAAACCCAAACTCTAAATACAAAATTTATTATTACACCTTAACTCTAAGCCTAATCCCTAAACCTAAAACCTAACCCTAACCCTAGTCCTATTACCTAACCCTAACCCTACACTAACCCTAACCATAACCCTAACCCTAACTCTAAACTCTAAACATAATCTAACACTAAACCTAACCTTAAAAATAACTCTAACCCTAATTTTTGCATCTTAACTCTAACCTACACAAATAAAAAACCTAAACCCTAAAACTAACCCTAACAATAACTGTAATGGTAAACCCTTAACCCTAACCTCGAACCCCTAATATTAACCCTACCTTAACTCTAATTCTATTCTATCCCTAAACCTATAAACCTACCCCTAACCCAAACCCTAATACTAACCATAAACCCTGATCCTAAGCCGAACCCTAACTTTTACTCTAACACAAACGATAACCATCACCTTAACTAACCAACTAAACCCTAACCCTTAATGCTAACCTAAACTTACCCCTTAAACCTACCCCTAAACCTAAATCCAAATTTTAATGTTACTCCTTAATCCTAACCTAACCCCTAACCCTAACACAAACCTGAACCTGAACCCTAACCCTAACCCTAAACATAACACTAAAATTAATCCAAAATTAAGTTGTTACTCATAATCATATCCCTAACCCTTAACCTAATACCAGTTTTAACCATAATACTAATACTAACAATAACACTAAACACTACCAGTAACCGTAACCCTGAACCTAAACCTACATCTAAAATTTAATATTACTCCTAACGCTAACACTTACCCTACCCAAAAGCTATGCCTAACACTAACTCTGAACCTAACCCTAACTCTAACCCTAATTCTAAACCTTAACCTTTAAAAATAATTTTACCCCTAACCCTTAAAATTAACCCTAAAGCCTACTCCTAACCCTAATCAAAAATTTAATATTACACCGTGACACTAATTGCAATGCTAATGCTAATTGTTACCCTAACTCTAACCCTAACCCTAACCCTAACTCTAACACTAAACCTAACACTAAACTCAACCTAACGCTAATTCTACCTTTTATCCTAAACTGAACCCTAACCCTAACTCAAACACTGACCATAGCACTAACCCGAACTACACCATAAAACTAAATCATAATACTAATGCTAAACCGAAACCTAAATCCAATATTTAAACTTACACCTAAATCCTAACGCTATCCCTAACCCTAACAACTAATCTCTAACCCCAACTTTATATCTAACCCTAACCATAACCCTACCCTAACTCTAATACTAAAACTACCCCTACACTACCCCTAAACCTAACCCTAACCCTAATAACACCTAACCTTAACCCTAACCCTAACCTAACCCTAACCCTAAGCCTAATCTCTAACCCCAAACTTATTTTAACACCCTAATCATAACCTACACTAACTCTCACCCTAAAACTACCCTAAACTACCCTAAACCTAAACCTAACAAAAAAACCCTAAACCGAACCCTAACCCTAAGTCAAAAACCTAACCCTAAACCTTAATCCTAACCCCCAAACCTAAACCTTAACCTTAAAGATAACACTACACCAAAATCCAAAATTTAATGTTACTCTTAAACATAACCCTAAACCTAATGCTATTACTAACCATAACCCTATAAACTAACCCTACCCTAACACTAACAGTAAACACTAACACTAACCCTTAACCTAAATCCAAAACTTGCAGCTAACCTAATCCTAACCCTACCTAACCCTATTCCTAACCTTTACCATAAAACCTAATTCTAAACCTAACCCAAACCCAAACCCTAACCCTAATATACCCTAAAACCTAATTTCTATACACTAACTTTAACTCTAACTCTAACCATAACTCTACCCTAAACCTAACTGAAAACCTACCCCTACCCTAAGCCAAAACCTAACCCTAACCCTAACCTGAAACCTAACCCTAACTCTAAACTTAATCCTAACAATAACACTAAGCACTAGCCACTATACCTAACCCTAAGCCTAAACTAAATCCAAAATTTAATATTAATTCTAACCCTAACCCTAACCCTAACCCTAACCGCAACCCTAACCTTACCCTACACTAAACCTAACACTAACACTCAACCTAAAGCTAAACCTACCTTTTATTCTAAACTAAACCCTAACCCAAACTATAACACTTATCCTGGCACTAAGGACCACCATGACCCTAATTCGAAACCCTAATACTAACACTAACCTAAACCTAAACCCAAATTTAATCTTAAACATTATCCTAACCTAACCCTAAAACAACCCTAACCCTAATTCTAATCTCAGACCCTAACTTTAATTCTAATCGTAACCATACCCTATCCTAACCCTAATCCTACCCGTAACTCTAAATCTAAACCTAAAACTTTAATCCTAACCCTAAGCCTAACTCTAACCCTAAACATAACACTAAACAAAGCCAACTTTTAATGTTACTCCTAATCCTGACCCTAACCCAACCGTCTCTAAACATAACCCTAACCCCAAAGACTAACACTAACCCCACATGTATTCCTAACCCTAAACACTAAAGCTAATCCTAACCCGAATTCTAACACTAACCCTAACACGAAACCTAAATGCAAACTTTAATGGTACTCCTAACCTAACCCTAACTGTAATTATAACCCTAAACACTAAACTAATCCTAACACCAATGCTAACACTAACCCTAACACGAAACATAAATCCAAATTTAATCTTACTCCTAATCCTAACCTAAACCTAACCCTAACCATAAGCCAAAACATTAACCCTAACCCTAATCCTAACCTAAAACTAACCATAACCCTAACCAAAACCATAACCCTCACTCTAAACCTACACTAAACACAACCCTAACGGTATCACTGACATGAAACTGAAACCCTAACCTAATCCTAACCCTAACCGTAACACTTTCCCCACCCTAACCCTAAGACTAAACCCTAACCTTAAACAAAAATCCAAAATTTAATCTCCTTCTAATCATAAACCTATACCTAACCCTAACTAAACCCTAACACTGACCCTACCGCTAAACAAAATCCTAACCATTGCCCTACCTTAACCCTAACCCTAAACCCGGAACATAACCCTAACCCTAACACAAAGCCTAACCCTAACCTTAATCCTAACCCTAAATCCAAAATTATTATTACACCTACTATAACCCTAAACTATACCCTAACTCTAAGCCTTACACTACCTTAAGCCTAACACTAAATCTAATCCTACACTAACTCTAACCCTAACCCTAACCCTATGCCTAATCTCTAACTACCAACTTTATTCTAACCCTACCCATAACCCTACCCTATACCTATACCTAAACTTACGACTACCCCCTAACCCTAACACTAACCATAAAACACCATATCCCTATTCTAATCCTTACTGTAAAACAAAATCCAAACATTAATAATACACCAAAACCTAACCCTAACCCTAACCCTAACTCAAAATCCAACCCTAACTCTAAACCTGGCCCTAAAACTTAACTCTAAACCTAACCCTGAAGTTAACCCTAACCCTAACCCTAACCTAAACTTAAACTAATTCTTACCCTAAACCTAAACCTAACACTAACCATAACTCTAACCCTAAACCCTAACCCTAAACCTAAACTAACACTACCGTAACTTAACCCAAAACCCTAATCCTAACCCTAAACATACCCTAAACCTAAATCTACCCTACCTTAACACTACCATAAATTTAATTTTAATCCTAACCCTAACCCTAACAGTAACCCTAACCAAAAATTAACCTTAATTCTAAACCTAAGTCCAAAATTTAATCTTACACCTAACTCTAACCCAACACTAATCCTAAATTTAAACCTTACCCTACCTAAACCTAACACTAATCCTAACCTAAAACTTTACCCTAACCTTAATCCTAACCCTAAATCAAAAATTTATTATTAAACCAAGCCCTAACCCTAACCCTACCCCTAAACCTAAACCTAAGCCTAACCCTAAGCCTAGTTCTAAACTCTAACCCTAACCCTAACCCGAAACCTAACCCTATCCCTAACCCTAGCTAACCCTAATACTAAATCTAACCCTAACCCTAAAACTTACACTAACCCATTCTAAACCTTACCCTAACCCTAACCCTAACCTTGACTCTAATTCTAACCCTAAACCTAAATTTAAAATTTAATCTTACAACATGACCCTAAACCTAACACTAAACCTAAATGTGACCCTAACACTAACCCTAAAACCTAAAGCTAAATCTAACCCTAACTTAACCCTAACCCTATCCCTCATACTGACCCTAAACCCTAAGCTAAAACTAACCATAACCATAAACATAACTCTAACCTAAACTTAAATGCAAACTTTAATATTACTCCTAACACTAACCCTAATTCTACTCCTAACCTGAACCCCAACACTAATTTAACCCTAAACCCTAACTCTAATACTAAGACTAACTCAAAATGCTAGTCCTAACTCTAAAGTTAACCTTAAGCCTAAACACGAATCCTAACTTTAACACTAACCCTAACTCTAAAACCTAACCGTAACTGTAACCATAACCATAAACCTACCCTAACCTACACTAAACCCTAAACATTAAACATATCCCTTGACCCTAAACCTACACCCCAAAACCTAACCTAACAACTAACCCTAACCCTACCACTCACCATAACCCTAAGCCTAACCTTTAACCCAAAACCTAAATCAAAAAATTTGATCTTGCTTCTAACCATTACCTTACCCTATCCTATCCTAAACTGAAACCCTAACCCTAATCCTAAATCTAATCATAAACCTTAACCTAACCTAACTGTAATCCTTACCCTACCTTAATTTTAATTCAAAACTCTAACCCTAACCCTAAACCTAACCAAACATTAACCCTACACCTAAACCTAAATTCACAATTTTAATCTTACAACCTAACTCTAACCCTAACCTTAACCCTACCCCTAACCCTTAGCCTACCTTAACCCTAACACTAAGATAAACCTAACCCTAATCCTAATCCTAACCCTAAATTCAAAAATTTAATATTACTCTTAACCCTAAAAATTAAACCTAACCGTAACCCTAACCGTAACACTAACACTAAACCGAACACTAATACTCAATCTAATGTTAAACCTGCCTTATGCTAACCTGAACCATAACCCTAATTCTAACACTTATCCTAGTACTGAGCACCACACTAACCCTTATTCAAAACCGTGAATACTAACCCTAACCCTAAACCTATATCCAAAAATTTAATCTTACACCTAACCCTAATCCTAACCCTAACTCTAACCCTACCCTATCTGTAAAACTAAACCTACCCCCTACCCCTTACCCTATTCCCAAAACCCTTACCCTAACCTAAACCCTACACCTTAAACCTAACACTGACCCTAACAGTAACCATAACCCTAACAAACAATGACACTAAACCTAACATTAACACTCAAAAACTAACGCTAAACCTACCTTTTACCTAACCTGAACCCTATCCATAACTATAAGACTTACACTAGCACTGACCACAAACCCTGACACTTAATTTAAACCCTAATACTAACCCTAACCCTAAACCTGAATCCAAAATTTAATCTTACACCTAACCCTAATCCTAACCCTAAACTAACCCTGACCCTATCCCTAATCTCTAAACCCCTAACTTTAATTCGAACACTAACCATAACCCTACCCTATACGTGAACCTAAACCTACTCCAACACATAACTCTAACCCTAACCCTTACCCTAACCCTAACACTAAACCTGAAACGTAGACCTAATCCAAAATTTAATGTTATGCTAACCATAACTATAAACCCTAAACCTATCCCTGAACCTTCCCTAACCTTAACACTAACTCTAATCTGAACCCTAAACCTTACCTAACCCTAACCCTAAACCCTAAACCTAATTCTAAATCTAACCTTAACCTTAACCTAACCCTAACCCTCACCCTAATCCTAAAACCTAAAGCTAAACCTAACCCTAACTCTAACCCTAACACTAACCTTAACCTAACCATAATCTAACCATAAACCCTAACCTAAAGCTAACCTTAACCCAAACCCTAAATGCTAACTCTAACACTAACCCTAACCCTAAGCCTAAACAATTCCTTAACCTTAATACTAACCCTAACCCTAAAATTTAACCAAAAACCATAACCATAACCCTCACTCTAATCCTACACCAAAATCCTAAACCTAATAGTATCCCTAACCCTAAACTACATCCTAACCCTAAAGCTACACCTAAGCCAAACTAACCCTAACACTAAACTAACACTAACACTCAACCTAAGGCTTAAACCAACTTTTATCCCAAACCGAACCCTAACCATAACACTAACCCTAAAGCTAGAACTTGACCCTAACCCTAACCCTAATTCTAAAACCCTAATAAAACCCTAACCCTAAGCTAAATCCAAAATTTTAATCTTACACCTAACCCACCCCTAACCCTGACCCTAACCATACCCTAAACCCTAGTCTCTAAACACTAACTTTATTTCTAACTCTAACCATAACACTACTCTAAACCTAAACAAAAAGCTACCCCTAACCCTAAACTTAAACCTAACCCTACCCTAACCCTAACCCTAAACCTAACCCTAACTCTAAACGAACATTAACACTCAACCTAAGGCTAAACCGACCATTTATCCTAACCTGAACCCTAACCTAACTCTAACCTAAACCCTAGGCCTGACCACAACCCTAAACCTAATTTAAGCCCTACTACTACCCCTAATCCTAAAAATAATCCAAAAATTATCTTACCCCCAACTGTAACTCTAACCCTTACCCAACCCTAACCCTAATCCTAACCATAAAGATTAACCCTAAACCTAACCCTA